>VDFB02365614.1:0-71542 GCA_007258455.2 Sequoia sempervirens
CGAACCCATTGAATACTCTAATTAGATCTCCAACATAGTGCCTATTGCAAAACCAAACAAAGACATTTAGATTTGCAAATATTTTTGGGATCTTAACAAAGCTTGTCCAAAGGATGACTTCCCATTGCCCAATATTGACATGTTGGTCGAATGTACTATAGGGCATGAGATTTTTTCCCTTATGCATGGCTTTTTTAGTTACAATTAGATCCGAATTGCACCTGAAGACCAACACAAGACCACTTTTACAACACCTTGGGATACTTTTTGCTACAATGTTATGCCCTTTGGTCTCAAGAATGCAGGGACAACATATCAGAGAATAATGACTGTCATCTTTCATGAACTCATCCATATTATCATGGAAGATTATGTTGAGGACTTGTTAGGAAAATCCAAAACTAGAGTAGAGCACCTTGCCATCCTAAAAAAAAATCTTCGAGCAATTAGAATAATACAAGTTAAGATTAAATCCAAAAAAGTGTGTCTTTGGTGTCACATCAAGGAAATTGTTGGGTTTCATAGTCTCCCAAAGAGGCATTGAGGTTCATCCTTCCAAGGTAAAATCTATTCTGGATATGCCTCCCCCATGCAATCTGAAACAATTAAGAAGTTTCCAAGGAAAGTTGCAATCCCTTCATTAGTTCATAGCCTAGCTTGCAGATAAGTTTCAATCATTCACCCATCTTCTAAAACAAGAATCCACCTTGAAATGGAATCAATAGTGTCAGCTAGGTTTAAATAAAATCAAGGAGTACTTAGCTCATCCACTGATCTTAATGCCACCTATCCCAAGAAAATCCCTCCTTTACATCTCCACCTCTTCAGTCACATTAGGGGCATTATTTGCACAACATGATGAGTCCTCAAAAGAAAGAGAAATCTACTACATCATCCAAACACTGGTCAACTATGAATTAAATTATTCACCCATGGAGAAAGCATTCCTTGTAGTGGTCTTCAATACACAAAAACTATGAAATTACATGCTCAACCATCCATTCCCATTAATAGAAAAAATTGATCCACTCAAGTATCTATTATCCAAAACCACTTTAACCGGTCACATGGCTAAGTGGGTCATGCTCCTAAGAGAATTTGACATAGAGTACATGGATCACAAAGCCATAAAAGGCCAAGTCATAGCTGATCCATTGGCTGAGGCACCCTCAGTGGATGCTTACCCTTTGGTCATTGAATTTATAGATGAAGAAGTTTTCACAATAATAGAAGCACCTGCTTGGACATTATCTTTTGATGGATCATA
The DNA here is from genome assembly GCA_007258455.2 of Sequoia sempervirens. NCBI lineage: Eukaryota > Viridiplantae > Streptophyta > Pinopsida > Cupressales > Cupressaceae > Sequoia > Sequoia sempervirens. The sequence continues at coordinate 1,268 of VDFB02365614.1, forward strand.
TACTCATAATGGACCAGGAGCAAGAATTCTATTGGGTACCCCTCAAGGTGGCTACATCCCAAAATAATTCAGGATAGCATTCATGTTTACCAACAACATAGTTGAGTACGAATCCCTCCTCACGAGTCTCAAAATTGCAAAGAAGTGGTAGATAACTCACTTAAGAGTCTTTGGTGATTCATTGTTGGTCATTAACCAAGTTAATGATGAATTCCTAACAAAATATGACAAGTTGTTACCCTCCAAATGCATGGTTGATGACTTCAAGAAGTATTTCACCTTCATATAATTTGATCAGATTCCTAGGGTATAGAACAAAGCAGCTGATGTTATGGCTTCTCTTGGCTCCCTGATTGACATACCTAAAGATTGAATAGAATGTGAGTTCCTTGTGGAACAACTTTTAATCCCAGCATATGACATCCCTAAGATTGAAATGGTGTGTGACATTGTAGGTCCCACTTCCCTAGGGTACCAAGACATATATACTATCTGCACGTTAATATTCTACCCCTAGACCTCACACTAAACCAACAAAAATCCTTTATTCAGCATTCAACCTAATACATCATCGTTGGTGATACACTTTATCGTTGTAGATATGATGGAATCCTCCTTAGGTGTATGGATGAGACCGAAGCCCATACAACACTAACAAAGGTACATGGTGGTGTTTTTGGGGCCCATTCAAATGGTATGGCCTTGGCCAAAAGGATTCTTCAAGCTAGATATTATTGGCCTACATTACAACATGATGCTTGTGAATTCATGAATAAATTCCTTCACTGCCAACAACATGCAGATTTAATTCATGCTCTGGCACAAGACTTTCAACCTCTTCTCGCACTGTGGTCCTTCTCTCAGTGGGGTTTTGACTTGATTGGAAATATTTACCCACCATATTTTGATGACCACACATTCAAAATTATTTCTACTAATTACTTCACCAAGTGGGTGGAAGAAATGGCACTCTGATAGGGAGGCTGCAGGAAGCAATCACAGATTCTTGGAGGCTACAGGAATCAATCACACTGTTTCAGGTGCTGCAGGAAGCAATCATAGATTCTTGCACTAGGCCTTGTCATAGACCTCCTTGGTGAAATTTTTGTTCCACCCTAACCTATAGGAACTCTACCTTGTCTAAGTTCCCCTGGTTCTCCTGCGAACCTCACTATCTTGTCAAGTTTGCAACTACCAAGCCAAAACTTGGTGCTATGACTCCTTTCTTTCTTAGCCTTTTATGCATCCAAAAGACTAATCCTCCCTCACTACATGAATGGATCTTACAGGGGTGAGGGAATGTTTTCCAAAACTCCAAAACAACCTCCTAGGGTTCTTGAAACTTCACTTAGACTCCATCTTACCAACACTTGCATGAAGCCTATTCCATAGGTTTTGGCCCTTGAGCCACTATTTGGTCTCTGAACAGGGGTAAATTGCTTTTCCCTCCTAAACCCACCAGAATACTTAGGTTCTTGACTTAGGTTTTATGTTTCCCCTAGCTACACCTTCAATATTTCTAGGGTTCTAGTCTTGCTCAGGCCGTATGTTGTCCAAACACCAAATTGGTCAAATAGCTAGGGTTTCAAAACTGCTTAGAACTAGTTTTAGGACTGGTGAAAATTTATCCTCCTAAACAGATTGCTAGGCTATCCTCCTTGTCGCCATACGTGGCCAAGAACTTCCCCTAAATTCTCAAAAAATAATTTCTCAAAAAGCTTTACACCCTTGCAAGTTATCAATGCTATTCTGTAGCCTTTCCTAGCCGAGCTCTCACTGGCTCGCATAGGGCAAGGCTTTTCTCTTAGCTCCTGCAACCAAAACAAACCTAACTCTTACCATATTTACAAGTATAGAGATGGAGCCTGACCACGTTCCCAACAATTCCATACTTCCTGGTATAGAGGGAATGAAGCCTAGAACTCCATTTTTACACAGTTCCAGTCAAAACAAAAATAAGGAAAAAAAAACATAGAATTTACAAGAATGGATGAAAGTGATGGAAAAGATATCAAATGTGCCAAAAAAAAACTTCTAGAGGCCTCTCTACATACTAAAAAACCTACAAAATTCCTCTTTTAATTCATTTAGCTACTGTCACACAAACAAGAACAGAAAAATAGAAAATAAGGCAACGCTATTTTCTTTAACTTCTGGAGAACATAGTCCATACAAAAACTTATAACCAACCAAAAAGGTCATGGTATGCCTTAAATATGCCTCCAAAACAATTTAGGTTCTTGGATCGAGGCTTAGATGATCTAAAAATGCATTTTTGTAAACCCCGCTATGTTTACAAACACTTAGGCAATTTTTACAACTTAGCCAAAATGAAGAGTTAAAACCACTTAGCTCTTGTTAACCTCATTTCCAAAGTTCAAAGACAACCCAAATCACCAAAAACAATGGTCAACATGACCTTATGAAAGCACAACAAAATTTAGACTTCCTACAAAAACTTCAATTAAGCTAAACTTTGCCAGGTGCTCCTGCACCACACTCTCACAAATCACTAGTACTCAAATTTTAAAATTCATCCTTTCCATATTCTTTGTAGATATGGTATTCCATCCACCATCCTCTTAGATAATGGAAATCCTTTTAAAAACTAGGCCATGAAGCATCTCTATGACACCTTTCATATCCAGGATTGTTGGTCAATGCCTTATTACCCCCAAGATAATGGTTAGGAAGAAGCTACCAACAAGACCCTTATCTGCATCCTCCAAAAGTTTGTCAATAACACTGGTCAAGATTGACACCTCCATATTCATCCCACTCTCTAGGCATATCGTACCTCCATCCATACCCCTACAGGCACCACCCCCTATTCTTTAGTGTATGGTGTCAAAGCCATCTTTCCAATCAAAGTTGAGATCCCATCATTGAGGATTTATTTGAAGAACCTTATCAACAAGGAAGATGCTCATGTCGCATGGATTGCACAGCTAGAATTACTTGATGAAAGATGAATCAAAGCCTATGATCATCTGTAAGCCTACCAAAACTTCCTCAAGTGTAACTACAACAAGAAGGTTCACCCATGACAGTTCCAAGTTGGTGATCTTGTCCTTAAAGAGAACCAGTGTACTTAGTAGAACTGTGATAAGAAAGGAAATTTTGAAGCAAATTGGCTGGGTCCTTATATCATAACCACTAAATATGGATATGGGGCATATAGACTTGCCACCTTTGAGGGAGAGCCCCTAGAAGAGCCTATCAACATCATGCATCTGAAGAGGTTTTACACCTAAGTTCACTTGGTAACCCTACCTACAAAAATACAAAGAAAACAAAAAATTTAAAAAAACATATAAAAATAAAATAGTAAAGATAAATAAATTTGTCCTATGGTGAAAACCACCTTTGATGGAACCTTGGATAGGTACAAATGGTCACAAAGGTGTAGTAATAGGCATCATCCATAGAGGGCTTAATCATTAACTATCTTGCGTCCTAATTACTTTGTGACTCATCCATCCTATCCTAACATCCCCTTCCATTCCATCCTCTGCCACTTGGTATATTTTGATTGAGCATTCGACGATTATATGCTATCTGTCATCCTGAGCTTTTTATCTTAATTTGAGCTTCTATCGTTAGTTTTCTCATTTTTTAGTTGGTGTCATCATCTAGGATCATCCATCAGGTTGGTCTCCACCTAGGCCTCATCTTGTCATGTTGATCTCTTTGGTCTTAGTTGAACTACGTTGCCCCTACACTTTCACATAGGCAAGGTTGATCATTTGATATGCCCCTAGGCCATTTTTGGCCATCCCATGATGGTTGTCCCTCATCTGTCTTTGTCATCCTCTTTTCTCTTTTATCCATGGCAAGTCATTGTTTTCCTTTTCTCAAACTACATTGTCCTTGTGCTCGCACATAAGAAAGGTCAATTTTTTGATCCAGCTCCAGGGCTTTGTTTCATCATTGTCTCATCGATCTCCATTAGTCCTCTTTCCACTTTATCCATGGTATTTTTTGGAACTATGAAGGATCTTTGCATTCACATAGGCAAGGCTAATCTTTGATCAGCCCCTGAGCCCCTCGGTCTGTAGGGTGTATCGGTCCTTTGTCTAGTCTCTTGTGTCATGTTGTCAAGGGTACCTATATCTAGCTGGTTCTTCACACATAATCCTCTAGTATTAGTAGATCTAGTTAACAAAAAATATCTTGCATCACCTAGGTCACTTTAGTTTAGTATCCATCATTGGTCTCAATAGGATGCATCCTTCCTAATAGACCACATCATCACCCATCAATCCTCGTGATCCTATCGCAAAGGATATTTAACTTTGATTATGATCTTTTTATACTCTTGGATCACTTATCAAAACTGCCATGATCCATCATATTATGGTGGGTTTTGATGAGTTAACATAGGGGCATCTCTTGATTGTTCATTGTTGTTGTTTTTTGGGTCATTCCCACATAGTACCCACTAGGATCCCTACAATCTTGTGTTACATTGGGAACATCCCTTTGTGCTTGTGGTTATTCTAATACCTAGCCCGACCAAGGTCCTCGTAAATTTTGGGTGTTAAGATAACCTTGTTTGTTGTGTTTGTTTCATGCATTTGATGCCAACTCACCTTGGTCTCATATATCATGGTATTTGGTATCTTATGCTATAGCAAAAATCAATGCTCCGAAGATAGAAAATTGCATTACTAACTACATTTCATTTCATTGCATTTACCCTTCATTTAGCCTTGTTCATAACCCATGAATCATGATTTAGGTTTTGCAAACTTTGATTCTCTTTCCCCTTGGTTTTTCTCTCAAGGTGCCAAAGGTTCTTGATAGTTGCAGTATCACACCTTTGTTACACCTATCATCGACCAACATTCCCATGCAAGTCCCTATTGATGTTTAGATTTTCATTATAAGAATTCATGTTTCATTGATATTGCATGTTACATTGTAGATACAACATATTTTATCTTTTATAGACTGATTAGATTAAGCAACTTGGTTTCATTTAACTCATACATGTCCATATTAAAATTCACATAATGCATGCATTACTACCTACAAAACATACTATTAGATCCATCCTAATTATAGTTCATACTAAATATTTATCTCATCTTGCATTATAAACATTAATACATGCATGATCACATCATCCACATAAGCATAAATTCCACATAAACATAAAATATCATATACATGTGCATACATACACTAAATCATCCATCACATAAAACATAACATATAGTGTCAATAAGGGATATCACATCTCATAATCAAAATAATACAATGTCCATCTCATCATAATGTCTCAAATATAATCAAATATATATCCATCACATGGTATATCATCAAATAAGGTACAAAATCCAGAGATGTAGATCACATATGATCTTTGCTGACATGTACTAAACCTCCATCTTGTACCTGTAAAAAAACCAGTATCTTGTCATCTGATCTCTGACTGATCTAATGTGAGTTTCCCATGTCTGATCTCTGAGGAGAGTCAGGCATTGGCCCTCTGTGCATGGGGGTCCCCTGGTACTCATGGGTGGGAGTCCCCTAGTAACCACCATAAGGAGAGGGAGTCTGCTGATAGTTGCTATATCCCCTGGTATGTGTCCTTAATGACTCGGATGGTGCTGGCATCTGAGGTACCTATCTAATGTAGTGTGTTGTGCTAGATTTGGAACTGCCTTCTCATAGGCACACCTCCAATAGGTCACCTCCTGCATGTATTCATCCCTCTAGTTAGCCTGATTGCTAGCGACATTCCACTCATACATGTACTTGTCTTGATCTATACTAATGGCCCTTCGCTCCTACCCCCAGGCCTCCTCTGCTAATATCAACTATTGTACCTACTTTGTGGCCCTATCTCTCTCAGCCTATGTAGCTTGTAATTGTGCCTACAATCCCTATACCTCTGCCCCTAGCTCCCCCTCCTTGACCTATGCTGCTTACAGCTGAGCCTATGTTGTGTACTACTTACTCTACAACATCTGTATCCACACCTCTGCGGCATCTCTCTCCCTATGCATGGCCTATGCCCAAGCCACCATTGCATCCCTATCCCTCTAAAGTGCATGAAGTCTCAACTTGGTTGCATCTCACTCTCTCTGAAGAGCTAATACCTATGACACCACCGCATACCTTTCTCTCTGAAGAGATTGAATTGGTGCCACTGCCACCTACCTCTCACTCTATAACAACTGATCATGTGCCTGAGTCACATCCTTCTTTGCCTCTATGGCCTATACCTAAATTTGTGCCACATCTCTCTCTGTTTGCAACACATATCTACACCCTCATCTCCTCCTCTCTCCACTGCATCAATCCCATATCTCTGACTTTCTATTCTAAATAGAACACTCTATCCCTGAGCTCATCCCACTCATGATCCAAATCTGCTCTCTCTCCATAACAACTCTATCTGCCTCCACAAATGCTCTATATCTCTTGTGGTCACTACCCCAAATTTTGTAGGTGCTTGTCCTATCCCTACTCCAATAGCCAGTAGTATTTCTTCCTCAACCACCAAATGGTTTCTCTCCCATCTCGTTGCATCCCCTTCCTCATGCTCCCTGGCCACCTCTACTCACAACCTCTCTACCTCTGCCTGCAAGTCAACCACCTCATCTCATGCCTCATCCCTCTCTCGCAACAACTTCCTCTCCACCTTTATCACAGTCGTGGTTAGATTTGAGTAGTCTCTCTTGCTCTGGGAAAATCATTCTTGTAGCTCAATCATGTCTACCTTTAATCTACTTTGCTCAGCCTCTGACTATTGTAACCACTTCTCACTGAGTCATAGCCTCTCCAGGTCCCCTCGCAGTACCTCTATTGGATCCTCTCCTTTAGGTGGTGTTGTTGATAGTGGAAAGATGTCATGTACCTCCATATCAATGTCCATCCCTTGTGGTTCATAACCCCCACTCTCTGTCAATGCCTCCACCTTCACCACATCAATCACCATGGGGGCTCCCCTCCTCCTCCCCCCTGTCATCCTCTCCTGCTCTCTATTGGCCTTGGCCTCCTCTTGTCTCTGCTGCTACTGCCCTCTTGTGGCTACATGTGCCTCTTGTATCTCCTACTACTAACCTCCTATGGCTGCATGAGCCTCATGTCTCCTCTCCCTTTGGGCCTCTTATCCCCTATCCTACTGCACTGCAACCCTAGCCTCCTCTCCTCTCCTCCTCCTACCTACCCTCATAGGCTCCTCAGCTACTCTGGCCGCCTTTTTTCCTCCTCTCTATCATCCTCCTCTCTGTTGTCCCCATAGATCCTGTCCCTCTATCTCTACCCTCAGTCATCTCTCATCCTTTAACCTAAATCTTAGTGCCTCCTCAATAGGCACCACTGGTTTAATTCATGGAGGCATATGTTGCTGAAACCATTGACCATATCAATCTGTCATCCTTGCATCTCTTGGACCCTCCCTCATGTGAGGGTACGCCACTAATCATAGTGTCTCCAACTACTCCCTCACTATTTCCAAATCTAGCTCATCCCCCCATGGCCACTCTTGTGTCAGTCACCAGAATGTCACTTGCCCTGTGGGAATATCCTGCCTCACTCTAAACTGTCTCATAGCTGATCTGACCTATGTGATTCAACTACACGTGGATCCTTCCTGATGATATAACATTAGGTGAAGAAGTAGTCCCTATGTCTCCCCTCATCCTCACTCCAATCCCTAAATTGTTGTAGCATATATGAACGCCAAATTATCATATCATTCTACACCTCATCAAATAATCTCCTCTAGACATCCACATATCTAACCTCTTGATACCGCAATATCACTCCCACCTCTATCCCCCATCCTTAGGCCACTGTCACTCTATCATCTTACCCTCCTACTCTCAACACGATTGTCCTAGTAATCTTGATATGCTCCCAGTCCCATACCTATAGAAAGTGATGTGTGTCACACTCAGTGACTCCCAGTAGCAAACAACATGCATATCCCAATATAGTTGTGCTAATAGATAGGTCCCCCATGCAAACTAACCCTCTCAGCATTTGATGATGTGTTGAATCACCCCCATAAACCTTAGAGGCATGAACTAACCACTCTTTGCTGACATGTACTAAACCTCCATCTTGTACCTGTCAAAAAACTAGTATCTTGTCATCTGATCTCTGACTGATCTAATGTGAGTTGCCCATGTCTGATCTCTGAGGAGAGTCAGGCATTGGCCCTCTGTGCATGGGGGTCCCCTGGTACTCATGGGTGGGAGTCCCCTAGTAACCACCATAAGGAGAGGGAGTCTGCTGATAGTTGCTATATCCCCTGGTATGTGTCCCTAATGACTCGGATGGTGCTGGCATCTGAGGTACCTATCTAATGTAGTGTGTTGTGCTAGATTTGGAACTGCCTTCTCATAGGTACACCTCTAATAGGTCACCTCCTGCATGTATTCATCCCTCTAGTTAGCCTGATACCTAGCGACATTCCACTCATGCATGTACTTGTCTTGATCTGTACTAATGGCCCTTCGCTCCTACCCCCAGGCCTCCTCTGCTAATATCAACTATTGTACCTACTTTGTGGCCCTATCTCTCTAGCCTATGTAGCTTGTAATTGTGCCTACAATCCCTATACCTCTGCCCCTAGCTCCCCCTCCTTGACCTATACCTAAGCTGAGCCTATGTTGTGTACTACTTCACTGCAACATCTGTATCCACACCTCTGGCATCCTCTCCCTATGCATGGCCTATGCCCAAGCCACCATTGCATCCCTATCCCTCTAAAGTGCATGAAGTCTCAACTTGGTTGCATCTCACTCTCTCTGAAGAGCTAATACTTGTGACACCACCGCATCCCTTTCTCTCTGAAGAGATTAAACCAGTGCCACTGCCACCTACCTCTCACTCTGTAACAACTGATCATGTGCTTGAGTCACATCGTTCTTTGCCTCTATGGCCTGTACCTAAATCTATGCCACATCTCTCTCTGTTTGCAACACACATATCTGCACCCTCATCTCCTCCTCTCTCCACTGCATCAATCCCATATCTCTGACTGTCTATTCTAAATAGAACACTCTATCCCTGAGCTCATCCCACTCATGATCCAAATATGCTCTCTCTCTCCATAACAACTCTATCCACCTCCACAAATTCTCTATATCTCTTGTGGTCACTACCCCAAATTTTGTAGGCACTTGTCCTATCCCTACTCCAATAGCCAGTAGTATTTCTTCCTAAACCACCAAATGGTTTCTCTCCCATCTCATTGCATCCCCTTCCTCATGCTCCCTGGCCACCTCTACTCACAACCTCTCTACCTCTTCCTGCAAGTCAACCACCTCATCTCATGCCTCATCCCTCTCTCGCAACAACTTCCTCTTCACCTTTATCATAGTCGTGGTCAGATTTGAGTAGTCTCTCTTGCTCTGGGAAAATCATTCTTGTAGCTCAATCATGTCTACCTTTAATCTGCTTTGCTCAGCCTCTGACTATTGTAACCACTTCTCACTGAGTCATAGCCTCTCTAGGTCCCCTCGCAGTACCTCTATTGGATCCTCTCCTTTAGGTGGTGTTGTTGATAGTGGAAAGATGTCATGTACCTCCATATCAATGTCCATCCCTTGTGGTTCATAACCCCCACTCTCTGTCAATGCCTCCACCTTCACCACATCAATCACCATGGGGGCTCCCCTCCTCCTCCCCCCTGTCATCCTCTCCTGCTCTCTATTGGCCTTGGCCTCCTCTTGTCTCTGCTGCTACTGCCCTCTTGTGGCTACATGTGCCTCTTGTATCTCCTACTACTAACCTCCTATGGCTGCATGAGCCTCATGTCTCCTCTCCCTTTGGGCCTCTTATCCCCTATCCTACTGCACTGCAACCCTAGCCTCCTCTCCTCTCCTCCTCCTACCTACCCTCATAGGCTCCTCAGCTACTCTGGCCGCCTTTTTTCCTCCTCTCTATCATCCTCCTCTCTGTTGTCCCCATAGATCCTGTCCCTCTATCTCTACCCTCAGTCATCTCTCATCCTTTAACCTAAATCTTAGTGCCTCCTCAATAGGCACCACTAGTTTAATTCATGGAGGCATATGTTGCTGAAACCATTGACCATATCAATCTGTCATCCTTGCATCTCTTGGCCCCTCCCTCATGTGAGGTTACGCCACTAATCATAGTGTCTCCAACTACTCCCTCACTATTTCCAAATCTAGCTCATACCCCCATGGCCACTCTTGTGTCAGTCACCGGAATATCACTTGCCCTGTGGGAATATCCTGCCTCACTCTAAACTGTCTCGTAGCTGATCTAACCTATGTGATTCAACTACATGTGGATCCTTCCTGATGATATAACATTAGGTGAAGAAGTAGTCCCTATGTCTCCCCTCATCCTCACTCCAATCCCTAAATTGTTGTAGCATATACGAATGCCAAATTATCATATCATTCCACACCTCATCAAATAATCTCCTCTAGACATCCACATATCTAACCTCTCGATACCGCAATATCACTCCCACCTCTATCCCTCATCCTTAGGCCACTGTCGCTCTATCATCTTACCCTCCTACTCTCAACACGATTGTCCTAGTAATCCTGATATGCTCCCAGTCCCATACCTATAGAAAGTGATGTGTGTCACAGTCAGTGACTCCCAGTAGCAAACAACATGCATATCCCAATATAGTTGTGCCAGCAGATAGGTCCCCCATGCAAACTAACCCTCTCAGCCTTTGATGATGTGTTGAATAACCCCCATAAACCTTAGAGGCATGAACTAACCACTCCTATCCACTAATAGGATTCTGCTAATCAACACTACTAGTTATAGCGATAATGTCGGTACCCTACAGGATAAACATTTATCCACATCTAGTTGATGCTATTGAATTGATAGCTCATCAGCACCAAACACAATCTGCATGGGCTCGTCTAGTGCCTCATCTTCTACCATGTGCTTGCTGACCAAAAGCCCCACTATGGGGAGCTTCAAAATCCTCCATACATCCTCTAGATTCACCATCATCTCCCCTGTCGATAGATGAAATATTGACGTGGCTGAGTCCCAATGTTCTATCAACGCTCTCAACATGGCCCTATGGGCCTTAATTGTTGGATATGATAGCATGTGCAACAGTCCTACCTTTTCTAGCACCTAGTGATTTGCACTCATCATGGTCACTATACATCTCCTCAGTACCTCGAATCACCTCTCTCACATCGGCAATCGACTAAAATCCTCCATCCATGGCATGCCAACTCTTTCAATCCTTCTCTTCTATCTTCTCTTTCCTTTTTTCTTTTCCTTTCACCTATCCTGAGTCTTGTCCCCTATCCTTTCTTTTTTCCTCTATTTTACCTCTTTCCCCTTTGTCAGTCCTACCCCGGCTATGGTTGAACCCTGTTCAAGAATGGGTGGACTTGCTAAAGTCCCTCGGGTGGGCTTGCAAGCAGACCCACTTGGGCATGGGTGGACCTGCCTAAGCTCCGAGGTGAGCTCGCACCACATGCACAAGATGACCCACCTAAGCCCAAGCAGACCAGCCTCAGCTCAAGTGAACCCGCCTAGGCTCTCAGGCTAGTTAGCATTGCACACATTGGTGGACCTGCTCAGGTGTGAGTGAACTCGCCCGAGCTCCGGCGAACCCACCCGGGCTTGTGGGTGAACATGCTTGCACTTGGGTGAGCCCGTGCCGCATGCGGTTAGACTTGACCAAGCTCTGCCGAACCTGCCTAGGCTCGTGAGTGCACCCACCAGAGCACGGGTAGTCCCACTTGGGCTCAGGCAAGCCTAAATTGTGGAGAAGGGACGTCTCACCCCTATGCATGAGTGGACCTCCTCAGGCATGACCAAACTTGCCCAAGCATGGGCAAACCTAGCTCCAAACCCACCCCTTCGCATGCAACCTCACACTCTTTTGGGCCATGCCCATCTCCATCCCCAAATTAACTCCTTTTCCCTTCCTAGCTAACAAAAAAATAAATCCTTGTTTTTCCTCCTACCCATTTTTCCTCCCTCCCCCCGATAAAACCCATATTTTCAAATTTTCTAAAACTCAAGCAAAATGAAAAAAATCACAAAGTTCGGTTTCGGACTAACCTAGTGTGGAACGATGCACTCGCTAAAGAACTGCCATGGCTCGTCCGCCCAATGGATAATGTTGGTGTTGTACTTCAGCATCCTGTCCTCTATTGCTCTCCTTCTCTCCTCTTCTCCTCCTTCCTCAACTAACTATTGTTCAAATGAGGAGAGGTAATTCCTACAATTAGCTTATATAACCTTTTCCCCCCCTTTTCACCTATTTTAAATGAAGGGAATTTCTTCCCTTTATTTAACAAAATTCTTCCTCTAACTAATTCCCCCATCCTCTATCTTCCCAGGGCCGTCATTCGCACACCACGCCTCCATTTGACTCTGTTCAAAAGCCAATCTTCCCAAATTTTCATGCTCTTACCAATGACATATACCAATTTATACTTTTAAAAAGTTTCCTAGGACTATTTTTCCTTCCTTGTCTGCCTTCTCAAGGGGGCATACCATACCATTCTCTTCCATTCCTCCATTATTAGTCTTCTTTCACGAGACTGGGGCATCTCCTTCCATTTCCTTCCATTTAGGCAGCTCATCTAGTTTCCCCTATGCTGGGGAATCTCTTTTCTGGTCACTTCTTCTATAGTCATCTACATTTTATTTTCTTCAAAACCCTATTATCCTAACATTATTTCAAAGAGAGGCATAATGTAGACATTCAAATTTGACCACTTCCATATGGTCAAAGTTGTCTCCTTATTGATCCCTTTACTCGTCCACTTTGTCAATATTAATTAAATCATTTATTTAATTAATATTTCATCATTTGTATAAGGTTCCTAAAGTATTTAATTTAATAATTAAATATGTTTACCTTCTTTCCTCTCTAAATTAAATAAATATACCACTTTATTTAATTTATTCATGTAACCTCTTTGAATTTAAGCCAATTTTTAATTCTTCTTTTTCTCTCTCATTGTCACATCCTCCAACTTTTGCAAGTGGGTCTCTAATTCCTCTTAGCCATCTAACCCTCTTATAATAATAATTAATTTCATTAACTTATGGTTAGGATGTGTCACATCCTCCAACATTTTCCACTTGCTTCTAATCTTTAGTTAATTATCTTAATCATGTGTTTGCACAACCTTAATCAAGGTCATTAGCCACATTTAGCATGTCTTTTTAGCCAACCTTTTCCTTTTACTTTCTTGTTATTGAGCCTCTTTCCCATGTGAATTTTAAATTCATATTATTCCTCTTAAAATCTCCTCTTCCCATGCATCTTCTAGAATCTTTTGACTTGTAACATAAAGTGACATGTGGACAATGGCTTCCCTTTTTGGAACCTTGTCTTGTCCATGAGATTCTTTGAAGTATGCGAATTTTTAATTCACATTTATTTCTCCAACTATTTTCCCTTTTCCCATGGAGATTTTTGAGGAATTCTAAAATTACTCAAAAGTCACTTTCATTCCCACTGGTGACAAGAAGTTCCTTTTTGAAGAAGTTTTCTCATTCCCCAAGGTACTTTCAAAGTACTTGTCCTTCTTCCACCTCATGTACCCTCATTCCACCTCATTTACACATCACCATCCCTAAGCCATCTCACATTCCACATTTGAAGATGTGAGGGCTTGTGAGTCCTCAACTCACCATAGCCCTTCATCCTGACCTTGTTCGATGTGTCTCAGCCTTTGAACTCTCTAGAGAATTCAACTTCCTCTATAAATACCCCCTCTTTTCTCTCATCTAGGGAGGAGATCAGTTTGCTAACCAAACTCTTGCAAAATTTTAATTTTAGCCATACTTAGCTAGAATTCTCATTTTCTTGCATACAATATAGCATCCTCATCCATTTTCCATCCATAGTGCTTCTCATTCATACATGTTTTTCCATCAAGAGGAGCATATATCATGTTAATAATTGAAGAGCCTACCAAAGGAGCAACTTAACAAGGTATTATTGTTCTATCTATTTTGTTAGGTTTAACTTTTAGCCCAATCTTGAGGTGTTAGGTGTTTAGTTGGTTTTTTGCATGTTTGGTGTTGATGTTTGTTTCTAGGACCACGTTTATTCCTGATCACACCTCCAAACATATTAATTGGATATTAACCAACATTCCAATTATATTTTTGACATTCAAAATAATATTATCATATTCCAAAGTACCAAAAATACTTATAATGCATAGTTAAACAAGTGCAATGACACTATATTATGTGTTTTCAATAAAACCATGTGTGCTTGCAATAGTATATTACATGCTTCCAAGCTCTGTGTGAATAAGCATGTCAAAATTGTGCTCATTATACTAAGTATGATCCTTGTCTCATTCATTTTCCCTATCGATATCACCAAACCAATTTTGATGCTTGAAATTTTGTGGCATTTGTGGAAATGTAGGTGTTTTACTAGTGATACTCAACTTTCTCCTCACATTCATGCACTCAATCAAGTCTCTTTGTCAACGAATAGTGTGACCAAATCCATCTTGTACAAGAAAAAATGGATGCACACTTGGATTGTCTAATTCAAGTTGGGATGAGACATTTCTACTTTTTACCTTGTTTAAAAAATCTTCTACATTCTTATTAATGAAAATAAGTGTCGCTAAATCAGATATGTTCATCAAGATCCCTTTAATCTTGTTTTTTATTTGCAGCTTCAAGTATATTGTCGCATGTTCATCTATGTTGTCAATGGTCTACAAACAAAAATAGACATACTTCAAAAATTACAAATCAAACTAACAAAAAATGGAATGATAAAAATATGGTTATAATGTCACCTAGGTATGCACAAAAGAATCCTCCAAGAGTTGGAAACTTTCATTATCTCTAATCTCATCAAATTCATTAATTTCCTACATTAACATTGCAACACATTTAAAGCACATTTTATGCAAAGAATAATATACAAAGAGAATAAAAAAATCATGTTTTTCAACTACCAAATGATTAGAAATTTTGGTGGCATAGACTTCTTCTATAGAATCAGTTGTACTAGCAATATTATCAAAGTCTACACGCAAGCTGTCAAATAGATGTTGTCTCTCCCTCATCAAGTTCACCTTGACCACATGCTTGCACATGTATCCTTGTATTGAGAAGTTACAATCTTGAGCATATACATAGATTAAGTGAGGAGCTATACACCTCATATCAATAACTGGGATTTGTTGTGCAGTTTTTGTACACACGCCCCACTTGGGGTGGGGACCCTCTTTTTTCAGTGTCTTTGACCCTTCATTTTATTGGATTTATCATTTTGGGGTCTTGTCATGTTGGTCTTGCTCACTTGGACCCTTCCGTGAGGATAGAATTGTTTTGAAGTTGAGTTTTTGGCCGAGTCCAAATTTTCACCTGGATCCGGGATTTTCCATCTCTGGCGGATTTTCCCGGGCCCTGGTTCCTTGTCCGTTTCTGGCAGGATTCTCCGATTCTGGGTTTCTGCCTGATTTTAGAATTTTCCGGTCTATCAGATTTTCCCAGATTCTTCCAAAATCCTGATCTTCCTCATTTCCCCAGTTTTTGCATTTCCGCGGAATCCTTGTTTCTGCGCATTCTGGGATTTTCCAAAATTTCGTGTTGGGCTCAGGTTTTTAGACTTGTCAGAAATGTCTTGTCGTGCATTAATGGTTGAGGTACCTTCGCTCAGATGGGTATAAGGTCGAATTTAGGGTATTTTGAGCATCATTCTGAGTTCACCTATCCACTTGATTTGCTCTGGCGATTTATAATTTTCATTTGAGCTTTGAGATTTGATCCTGGTTTGTTTGCACGAGGATTGCTTGAGTGTTGGTGCCGGTATTTCTATTGCTTGGATGTGTTTGCTGTGTGGTTAATTTTCTAAGTTCGAATTCCATTTGATTTGATCCATGGTATGTATTCATTGCCCTTATGTTTGCTAGCATGGTGATTGAGGGTTTCTTGCTTTGGGTATCGCTGGATTTGGGTCGGCCTTTGATTTGATTTTGATTTCGCATTTATAGAGTCGGGGTCTAATCCGTTTTATTATGAAACCCTATTTTCCATACTTTAGGAACTCCATTTGTCTGTGAGAGGGCATATTTATCCTATAGATGGGATTCTGGATCGGGTTGCTTGCTTGTTTTGGGTGCAAAATGTGTTATTGTGTGAAATTAGGGTTTCCTTTGGTGTTCGGCCTAGAACGAAAGCTTTATTGTGCTTGAGCGGTTTTTGCCCTGTATTATGTTGGCTTCCCCCATCTTATTCAGATTAGAAGGCTTTAGGTAAATCCTTAACCGATATTTTAAAAACTTAAAGCTCGTTCTAGTTTTAATGGCGGGTGGTTTGGTCATTCGGATTAGGGCATCTTTATTTTGATATGGAGATTCATCCTTTGCGTGCTTTCGAGGGGTCTGAATCCTTTGCGTCCTGAGTCTTGTTGCTTATCATCGGTTTTGAGATCATTCAAGCTCAGGTAGGGAGGATCCTATGATCATTCAAGTTTTGGTTCGCATCTTATCGTTTTTCGGGTTTCCGAGGTCATCGCGAAATTTCCTCGCCTCCGGATTTTCCCAGTTTGGGTTTATTCCGCGGGCTGGGGTTATTTCCGATGCATTTTAAGCTGTCTATGAAAATCTGTCCCATCCGGATTTTTTCGGATTTCCTGTCTGGCTTTGTTCTTTTGATATTTCGATGATAGGATTGATGGAACGATTGTCTGATGTTTATTTCTTGTTTCCAATAAGTGAATTTAACGATTATCCTTTGATTTTCCACCTGCACTAACGATCTATATGATTAACGATGCTTTGGCAGCATAAATCCGTCTGGGTCGGATTTCTCCAAAATTCTGCCCCGACAGTATTTTCCCGGATTGCGTGATTTTTTCGGACTATCTGGTTTCTCCGGATCTCAATGGATTAGTAGTTAGCAATGGATTTTGATGGATTTACATGATTTGTGCTAACCCTTTGAACTGGAATATGAATAATAATTGGATTCTAATGATAATTTTTGGATGTGTAGGCTGAATCAAGCAAAGCTGTTGCTGAGAAGTCCAAAGGTGGTGCAGGGGCATCTTCAATTTTTGAGACAGAGCGGTTGAGACTCGACATGAAAAATCAGCTCCCAGAAAGCAAGGTGTCCTCCGTGTGGGTTGAGGTATCTAACACGAACGTTGGTGCATGGTGATATGAGGAGTTCAAACAAAGAATGACTGAGAAGGATCAGTCAGCTTTGAGACAAGGAATGATGAACTCTCGATTAGTGCATGTGGCAGGGTTCCCTCCAGCGGTTCAGTGCTATGAATTGATTTTGGAATGTGCCAGACAATACAATTTTGATACCCAGATGGTGATCAGCACTGAGGGGCGAGTCTTGGCAAACTTCAGTCTGGCTTCCATTGCACGAACCTTCAGCATGCCGGATCTTCCTTCAGTGTGTGCATTGAACATTGACACTGCCAGGACCTATTACAAGAATGAGCCAGTCAAAGCTCGACAGATCATCAATTCATGCCTGGAGAAGCCAAAATCTCACCACTCCAAGTTGCCCAAACAATTGCATAGGGTGAAATTTAGGTCGGACGTGTATGATGCCATCACACTATTGAGCAAGGTGGCAGGACTAAGAACTGCAGGGGTATTGGAGAATTGGATGGACCATGTGATCACCAAGATGGGCCAGGGGACAAACTATCACTGGGTAGGTCTCATTAGTGCAGAGATTGATAAACAACTGAGAAATGTCCTGGAAGCAAAGAAGTTCAATATGTCTTCCTACATCATGTATGTTCTGGCCATCTCCTACCCATACAAGGGTCTGAATCCAAAGGGAACCATTGGACAAGACATCGTCTATGAAGTCTATCCGGAGCTGCATCTAGGACATAAGGATTATAGGAGGGCAAATGATGCATTCACAATGCACATTACTTGGAAACTTCAAAATGTAGAACATATCAGATTATCCGATGGAGCTAAGGGCTTGATCAAGAACTATGGAGCGTGGTTTATCCAGTTCCCTACATTCACCTACCTCTGGGTTGATGGATGCCCAGTTGCCCCTTACCGGTTGCCAAGGTATCCCACTGACCACATCGTGCTGCTAGAAGTTGTAAGGAAGATTTGTGAGTTTGATGCAGTTGTGAAGAGGGAGAAGCATAAGATTGGATTCGGAGGAGACTTCCCTCTTGGGATTGGTGTGGGAGAAATGTGCCCATCTATTCAATCAGCTCACACTGCAGGTGAGGAGTTGGAAGCTTATGGATTCTCTTTTCACTCGAAGAGAATGAACTTTGACATAATAGGAGAGGCCCAAAAGAAGGCTACCTGAGAGTACAGGCATAAAGAGGACTTAGAAGATTACTAGGTCAACATCAAGGATGACCTTGATGCAAGGAAGAAGAGGTATTCCTGGCTGCCTGTGGAGGCCATTAGACAGTACAATGCTAAGCTGATTCCGGATCAGCTTGATGATGATGGAAAGTTGGTTCAGGATCATGTCTACGAGCCCATAAAGGATAGGTCAGTTGGGGACATTGATTGGAGTGAGCCCAAAGTGACAGAATTGGAGGACCTGATGGCTCCTGTGTTGAGATTCACCTTTTCTTGGGTTAAGCATAAAGTCTGGGAGTTAGAGAATGCCAAGGTAGCTTGCACCTTTGACTTGATGGGAAATCTTAACCCCATGTCAACTTCTGAGGAGTCCGGGGAAGAGGACCCCAAAGGGAAATCAGCAAAGACCTCACCATTCAAGATTAAAGTCAGAGGTCCTAAGGGGGCTGAGCCTATAGCGAAGAGGAAACCAATTGGCAAGCGCAAGTGGAAGACCCTGACAATTAGCAAGTCCTCGGATGAGGAAGAAACATAGAAGGCTGAAGAGGAGGATGCTCCTCCACCGCCCAAGAAGGCAAGAACTACGAGGACAGCCAAGAAGAAAGACCAGACCGCTTCAGAGGATGAATCTCCAATTGTAGATGTGGAGAGCTCTGGAGGGGAGAAAACCAAAGTATATACTAGAAAATCAAGAACTCCTTCTCCTAAGGATGTGGCACAGCAGAAGGACTCTCCTCCAACACAACCAGTTGAAAAGCAGGATAGGCCTGTTTCTCCTCTGCCAAGTGCACCAGAACCGGAGAATCCGGGTGAGCAAGAAATTAGTGGGGAGGCCAAGCAATTCAAGGAAGGATCACTGTTCAATGAGGCGGCCGAGCTTGAGGTGGAAACAGAGGAAAGGAACACTTCTCTGCTGGTACAATACAAAGATTCTCTGGAAAGTGATAAAGGCTGCGGATCACCTGAGCCGAAGGAAAGTATACCTTCTAGGACTCCATCACCGGTGCTTCTGGAATTGGGACTTGGGGAGGCGGATCAAGGCAAGCAGAGTCCGGAGAAAGAAGATGACAAAGTAACAACTGAGGAGGAGGTCGAGGTAACAGCTGTAGAAGAGGAAGTGAAAGTGACAGAGGATCCAGGAGAAACAAGAACAGAAGGAATCCGGACGGACCCTGTAGCTCCGAACTAGTTGGAGAAGGAAATTGCTAGGAAAAAGCAGGTGATTGTTGAGGACACTCCATTAGATTGGGATGAAATGCTGTCCCAGATCGGAAAAGGAAAGAAGAGGAAAACTTCTAAGGTGATTTCCTGGGTGGAAAGGGATGAAGCACACAACAGGGTAGTTCACATAGCCACCCCTACAGCAGATAAAATGAGGGATGACATAACTGGAAAGGACTACAATGTCCAAACTATTAATCTCGGTCCGGCCTCCCTAGAGCAAGATATTGAAGAGTTTGAGGGGTCTAGTGCCGTAATTGTGGACAAGCTGAAAAGGGAGACTCAGACCAAGCGAGAGCTGAAGAGAGAAAATGAAAGATTGAGGAAATGTTTAGAAGAGGTAATGAAGCCTCTACAGTCTCTCCATCCATCCTCTTCTACTACTTCGGGTTTTCTACCTAAGGAGACAATCTCCGGAATTGAAAAGATGAAGGCTTCCGCCCAAGCTCCCACCGACTGGTTGATGGATGTCCAGACAAAAGGGGATAATGCTATCAAGGAGATCTTATCTGTGGGCAAGGATGCCATCCGGGCAAAAGAACTGTTGGAGTACATCTTGTCTCAGGATAAGAATGACATAGACCTCCTGCTGCAGAAATCAAGGATTATCCAAGGGCATGGAATGGAGCAGTTAGCTAAGGATGGAATCCTTCCCTCTTCTGGATTAGATGAACCATGGGAGTGGTTCGAGGCCTTGCAGATCAGACAGAAGGCATTAAAGAACATACAAAAATGAAGGAATTCAGTTGATGGTGACCTTATGGCAGTTTATGACGGATGCATTGCCTTCTTTGAGGTGATGACAGGGAGGAAGAAGATAGCTCCCAAGTATTTGATCCTTGAGCAATTGAAGGAGTGGTGGCATGAGGTCTATGCCCCGGATTCTGATGGAGTTGTCACCTCCCACTTGATGATGCAGCCACATACTTGGTGGTGATAGAGAGGTACATGGCCAGCAAGGAAGACTGGAATAAAATTATCGAACGGTTCAAGGAAGAGATAGATTCAATTAAATGTTAGCTCAGGTTTTTGCCATTGCCACCTATTGCTGAGCTGGATAGAGTATTTTCGAAGGTGCAAGGGTTACCAGTGCAGAAGAAAGATAAGGGGAGTAGCAGTTAATGCTCTTTTCGAGATTTGTGCTTCCCTATTATCATAGGGCATGCATTGGACCGGACTTCCTTGGTGACTGTGCCTTGGCTGACTTGGATGATGGCATTAAATGTGTGCCTTAGTTTGTTTTCCTGGGCCGACTTGTTTTGGCAGTTTTTATTATTTTGTAAAATGTTTGGCTAGGCCGACATGTTTTGTGGGGGAATTTGATGAATAGGCATTCTTGCCTCATTGTAAAAGGAGAATCATCGGTTTTAGACATTAGCAAGACAGTAATAGAGATTAGCTAGAGCTATAGTTAGAGTATTTTGAAGTTTCTTGAAGCAAACACTATATTAAGAACAGTTGAATTGTTGCAGCACTTTCTGGTGATTAATACAATTGAAGACATTGTGGTTATTCCTGGTGAAATCATTTTGTGTTATCTCATCTTGCATAGTTCCTTTGTTCTATCTTTTAAATTGCTTGAAGATTTGGGGTTTAATATTCAGAAATATATTAGTTTTAGTTGGATGAATAATGTTTGTGATTTCATATTTGGAATGTTTGTAGCTATCTCTGGTCTATACTCCTAGTAACTATCTGATTGTAGTAGGCTGGTAAAGTCAACCTGGACCGTATATTCAATGTGCTTAAGTTTGGTTGTAGATGCAAGTCTATGATTTAAAAATCTATATTCCTCAGAAGATTGCACCGTTCTTGTAAGATTGCTTTGTGGGTCAAATAAGAATTGGTTATTTGAGATAGGTCCATTCCGCATATATGTCAGTTACATTGCTTGTCCTTGCAATAGTTTAGATTTTATTACTTCCTTGCATCCCTATCTTTTGTTGTTTCTTTGTTATTCAGTTAGATTTAGGATTCAAGATCATCATATTGTCAGATCTGATAAATTGAAAGGATACAGTTTGCTTGTAGTAAGGTCCGATTGTGATTACCAGCATTTCACATTTTATCTGAGTTGTTTTATGCATTGTTATGACCTAACACCCGAGAGACCTTGGGGTGATTTTCAGTGATTCATTATTGAAAATAACCTTTCAAGAGAGATAGGATACCATATTCTGTCTGAGTTGTTGCTGTACAGAAAACACCATCAACAGATTGGCGCTAGAAGGAGGGCCTGAATGAGCACACTAGATTGTTTCTTGAACGCCATCTCTCCAGAGAGATATAGGAGAAATACCAGATCCACCATAGGAGAGGAGGATTTAGAGGAGCTACAGTTCCCCAATAGGTCAAGGAGGACTAGAGGAAGGGGAGAATCATCATTACCCATCCCTTCACCCACATCGTCCACATCTTCGCATCCTGAGGTTGAAGCTATACCCATCCCTGAAGCCGTTCCCATCCAGCAGCCTCAGCCGGTCAATAACCCACCACCACCCCCACTCTTGCCAATGGATTTCCTTGCCAACAATCCGTCCCCCTTGTCCTTTAATGCTTACAATGTAATGCCCAAAAATCCTGAGTATTTCTGTTCGAAATTCCATGCAAATGACCCAAACAGAACTGCAGAAGAACACATAAGGATTTTCTAAACCTGCCTCAAAGATAGGGGGATTGTCTATGAGGATGTTGCTTGTAGGTTATTTCCCTATTCTCTAGGAGAAGAATCTTTTTATTGGTACAACCATCTCCCTGCTGGCTCGATCCAAAATTGGAATGACCTTGAAAAGGCCTTTTTGCAAAAGTTCTAAATACCCATTAGTGCTAATGAGCTATACCTACAATTCATCAAGGTCAAGAGAGAGGTTAATGAACCCATAGCCAGTTTCAATAATAGATTCCATCGTGCATTCACTAGATTACAAGACCCATATGTTCTAGACGATAATACAGCCCTGAGAGTCTATTATGAAGCTCTAGACAGCTTGACAGCAACATTTTTGAAATGGAGACCCAACCCTCCAGGTACCCTGACTGATGCTTATACAGAGGCTGTCAAGCTCAGTACGGATCTGAGACAGCATTTGACTGGGCCATTACCTTCCTTGGGACCGATTGCACATCCCAACCAGATTCAGGCAGTGAATCAGGCTCTAACCAATCATACCCCAATCATGAATCCAATTCCCCAACTACCTATGGTACCACACCCCGGTCATCCCATGAACCAGATCTCTCCTATGACAAACTTCCCTCAACAACAGGTTAATCAACCAATATACCAGTCCCAACCGAATGGCTTCCCTGCTTACTTGCAGAATTTTGAGGTGTTGCACCAGTCTTTGGGGTCTGCCACAATGCATGTTCCACCTCAAAGTAGCCTAGGTCAACCTCCTTATCGGGATTCAAATAAGGAGAGGATTGATGAAATGGCTGAGCAAATAAAGAAGCTAAATTTAGAAGTGACTTACTTGAGAAATCAGAATAGTCAGTTGTAAGCTGCTTAGAAGGGAATGCAATCTAATCAGAATAGGGAGTTTTCACAAGGACAGAACTTCGACAGGGGACAGTGTAATGACAAAGGATTCTACAATGACAGAGGGTACAATCAGGATAGAGGTTTCAATAATGATAGGAGGCAAAATTTTGATAGAGGCCAAGGAAGTGGATCGGGATTTGACAAAAGGCCATCATAAGGACAGAACAGAACATGGAATACAAGGCCCAACAATGGGGGAGTTCCCACTCCATTGGATCAACCTGCCAATGAGATTGTCAATCAATCTGCGAACCAGCCAATCAGCCAAGACAAACCTCCTACTGGTGTGTACCTGGATGAAGCGGCCTTATCAGGGTGGTGCAGGCTCCACAAAATGAGCCAGCATTCAGAATTGGAATGTCAAGAGTTCCAAATTGCTGCTTCTATCTTTCAGTATGAGGTAGAGAATAATGTGAATGGACAGGAGATTGTACCTTCCAACTCATATGATTTTTCTGTGCTGGTGTTAAATCATGCTCCTTTTCTAGTGAGTAACGAAAATACACCGAAAGAACCTGATTCCCAGAAAGATGAAAAGGATCAGATTTGTAATGGAGATGAAGTGGCCCAGTTGTTTAACGAAGGGGAGATGAATGACAATGGTCCCCTGGATCAAGATGAAGCTTATGTTGAAGAAGTACAGATGTTTTAGAGACAGGGCTTGAGGGATATGCCTTATAGACGTCCACAGCCTGGAGGACCCTTTACCACCTCTATTCCTCCCAATAATTTCAGTACTCCTCCAGATCCTAATGCCAGCAACAATCCGCCCTATCCACATGTCTTCAAGCAGTACCTTTCGAAAGATAGACAAACTCAAGCAGAACCACAGAAGGAAAGGATTGTTCAAGTAAGCAAGGATAACGTAGAGGAACCATCTAAAGAAGTCTCTACTGATATGAGTGAGGAGCAGATGGCCTCGTATGTCACGGAAGAATTTAAGAAACTAAAGGTAAACCTCTCTGCATTTGAGTTGTTAAGGTTTCCTGCAATTAGGAAGGCTGTCTTAGGTACTTATGATGCAAATTCAAAGACATTGGATAAGTCCTCTGGTGAGCATGTCAGCTAGATTTCTAGTTTTTAGTCCATGAACATACAAAATCAAACACAAAATCGGACCAACCCACCTCCTGGAGATAAGGGAAAAGAAAAAGACAAAACTCAAGTGGCCCAGGTAGATATCCAGCCCACTTTGTTTCAAGGGAAAACAGAAACTCCACCATTTCTAATTTCTATCAAGATCTTTGGTAAGAACCTTCACAATTGTCTATTAGATTCTGGTGCTTCCACCAATGTGATGCCTCTTGGAGTTTGTAGGGCTCTAGGAATTACACCCGCTAATTTCCAGAAGAAGGTCACTCAGTTGGACAGAACCGAAGTGAGTGTGGTAGGGGAACTTAACATGATCCAGATGCAGATAGCTTATGATCCAAGAATCCAACAAGTCATCAACATTCAGATGGCTAACATTCCTGATGCATACGGTTTAATTTTAGGAAGGGATTTTACGAAGGCTCTGAATGGGTATGTGTCTACTGACCACTCTCACATGTGGCTTCCCTGGAAAGGAGTGCCTAATCAGATAAGGATTGAGAGGGAGCCTAGAATGAAGTACATGATAACATAATACCAAAAGACTTCAACCGAAGTTCTCATATCAGAAGCTGGAATGAGAAATTACCTGCTATCAGCCCAATATGAAGAATCAGATGCAGAAGAGGTATTGATGTTGCATACGATGCTGGCTGATGTCGAAACAGGGTCCAGTCTTGTTGAAATTTTGACAGAATCAGTTGAAGAAGAAGAAGAATCTGAGGATAAACAGATCAGCCTATTGGACAATTTCCAGGAGTTTATTAAGCAATGTATAGAGAATCAAACTCACCTGGGAAGGAAGACAAGCTTCAAGGAGTTACTCTTGCCCAATTGGTGTAGAGTTCACAATGCTTCTCACTCTGAGTTGGAGTGCTGTTTGTGTCAGACAGCAGTAAAACAAGTACAGAAATGCATGAATCCAACTTAGACAATTGAAGCAATTAAAGCAGATGAGCAGAATCGTCAAGAAGAATGAGAAAATCAAAAAATTGTGGTGACTGAGAAAGCCTCTAATGCTGATAAACTAAGCGACAGAATGAAGAAGACCACTACTGCAGAGTACTGGACTCTTAAGTTTGATGGATCTAAATCCAAGCAAGGAGCTGAGGCTGGATTTGAACTGATTAGTCCAAAAGGTAAGATTTTCTTTGCAGCTCATAGGCTCCAATTTTATTGCACCAATAATGTAGCAGAATATGAAGCGTTAATTGATGGACTCCTTATGGCACTTAAGAAAAAGGTCAGGGTTCAACAAGTTTTTGGTGATTCAGAATTAGTGGTTAAACAAGTAAGAAAGCAGTATGCGTGTCACGATAGGAGAATGACCAACTATAGGCACAAAGTGTGGAACCTCATTGAGGGATTCGACGCTTTTAACATCCAATTGATCCCAAGGAAGAAGAATCAAACTGTCGATTCCCTGGCTCAAGCAGCCAGTACTTTGCAACCTCTGTCTTTGTCAGGATTGAAGAAGTTTACTGTTGAATTAACTCTGGTCCCATCAGTTCTGGACAATGTGACTAATTTTCAGGTGTTTGAGGATGATAAACATATCCTGGACTTTATCACAAACACAGATGTATTTGCTTCATAGATCATTGATGAAACAGAACCTCAAGAGGCAGAGTTGGATCTAGAAGGTGTGCTGAATCTGAAGTCCAATACTATTCCAAGGGGAATGGTACAGCTGGAGAGAATTTTTGATATGGACAAAATCAGAGACCAGGAACAAGAATCAAAGAAAGAACTAATTAGTGGATAGTGTGATACTCACAATGTGGGTACTAAAGACAATATTAAAAAAAATTTCATTGGAAAGGTCTGTACTCCTGAAGAAAGATAGGGAATACTCAGAGCCCTACACGACTTTTCATACATAGTGGCCTGGGGTTATGAAGACTTAAAGACTTATGAAACATCCATCATAACTCATACTATACCTCTCAAGTCAGACGCTAAACCTTTCAGACAGAGGCAGAGACCTATTAATGCACTGCTGGAGCCACTCATACAGAAGGAGGTTCAAAAATTGCTGTCTGCCAGGATCATATTTCCTGTCAGGCATTCAACTTGGGTGGCCAATCTGGTTCCGGTAAGAAAGAAGAATGGTGAAATTAGGCTCTGTGTTGACTTCAGGAATCTGAACAGATCATCAAAGAAAGATAATTATCCAATTCCCTCTTTGGATGAAGTGCTACAAGTGGTTAATGGATCACAGATGATGTCCTTTCTGGACGGGTATTCAGGGTATAATCAAGTGATTGTCCAGTATGAGGACAGACACAAGACCGCTTTTACAACTAAGTGGGGAGCCTTCGCGTATAGGAGGATACCATTTGGGCTTATTAATGCAGGAGCCACATTTCAACGAGCTATGGATATTGCTTTCAAGGACATCATAGGAAAGTGCATTATCATTTACATGGATAATCTGACTGTTTTCTCTAAACACAGAGGGGATCATATTTCGGATCTGCGTAAGGTGTTCCAGAAGTGCAGAGAATTTGGCATTTCGTTGAATCCCAAGAAGTATATTTTCGGGGTTACAGAAGGCAAGTTGTTAGGACATGTGATATCAGAGAAAGGAATTGCTATAGACCCAGAGAGAGTGGAGGCCATCCTGAAAATTCAACCACCTACCAGTAAAAAAGAGATGAAATCTTTCTTTGGTAAGATTAATTTTGTCAGGAAATTCATCACTGGATTTGCTAAGATTGTGAAGCCGCTGAATGCTATGTTAAAACAAGATGCCAAGATTGAGTGGACTACAGAAGCGAAGGAGGCCTTTGTAGAGATTAAGAGAGCCATTGCCGATGCCCCAGTGTTGGTGAGTCCAAATTATAGCAAGCCTTTTTACATCTATTCCTTTGCTTCAGACCATTCGTGTGCTAGAATGCTGACTCAGAAGTCTGATGAGGGAAATGAGCATCCTATTGCTTTCATGAGTGCACTATTAAAGGATGCTGAGCTGAAGTACTCGAGTGTGGAGAAGCAAGCATATGCCCTTGTGCGAGCAGTAAAGAAATTCAGGCACTATATCCTCAGAAACAAGGTGTTTGCAATTGTTCCTGATTCTGCAGTTAAGTTATTGCTGATGCAGAATGAATTAGGGGAGCGCAGAGTTAAATGGGTGACCATGTTACAGGAGTACGACATTGAGATCCAACCCATGAAGCTAGTAAGAGGACAAGGACTCACCCAAACCATGGCAGAGATGGGCCCTAAATTGTCTGTCCATAATTATAATGTTGAAGAAGTTTCCCTAGAGGGCTGGTATGATGATGTAGTTTATTATTTGTTGAATCAACGACCTCCAGCTCACCTTAACGCAGTTCAAAGGTGAGCCTTGAGGTTGAAAAGTGAAGGTTTCATGCTGAAAGGAGTCGTCCTATACAAGAAGAATCACGAAGGTATTTATTTGAGGTGCCTTGGAAGACAGGAAGCTGAAAGAGTAATAAATGAGTTTCATGAGAAATATGGAACTGGTCATGGTTCTCCCATTGCTATTGCGAATCAGATTTTGAGGGCAGGGTATTACTGGCCTACACTATTCAAGGATGTTCATCATCATGTCCGGACCTGTCACACTTGCCATACTACAGCAACAAGAGAAAGGTGTGCGACACTTCCGCTCTAGTCTATGATTGAGGTAAAACCTTTTGCTCAATGGGGTATGGATTTCATAGGCCCCATCAATCCACCATCTTCTGCTGGACACAGGTATATCCTTACCATCACTGATTACTTTACAAGATGGACTGAAGCGTTTGCCTGTAGGTAGTGTACATCAGAGGTAGTAATTTATTTTTTAGAATCTGCCATTCTTAATCAGTTTGGATGTCCTATTGCTGTTGTGTGTGATAATGGTCCTGCCTTTGCATCTTTGAAATTCTCAAACTGGGCCTTTGATCATGGTATTGTTGTAAAGTTTTCATCAAATTATTATCCCCAAGGGAATGGTCTAGCTGAATCCTCTAACAAGAACCTGTTGACTGCCATCCGAAAGCTGTTAGAGAGGAACCCAAGAGACTGGCACACCCAGCTTCGATTTGCTCTTTGGAAAGATCGTACCAGAGTCAAGTCCTCCATTGGTACCTCTCCTTATCATTTAGTGTACAGTCTAGAACCAGTTTTCCCTATCTAACTTAAAATCCCAACTCTACAGTTTATCAACCAGTTTTATGATGAGGGGGATAGAAGGGAAGCTAGGTTGGCTGAATTATTGCACCTTGAGGAAAAACAGGACAATGCCCTTGAAAAATTTGCCAAACATCAGGGGGTAGTCAAGAGATGGTTTGATAGGAGAGCTAAACTCAAGGCTTTTAGGATTGTTGACCTTGTACTGTATTGGGATAAGCCGCATGATCAGAAAGGGATCCATGAAAAATTTGACAAATTGTGGCTTGGTCCTTACCAGATTGCCAAAATATTGGGAGATAATGCCTTCCACCTGAGGACTCTCACGGGAGAGGACATACCACTGCCTGTCAATGGGCAGTATCTAAAACATTATTTCCAGTCTTGAGCTATTCTCAGCTCTTTGCCCTTGTAAATAGTTAGTTTAGGTTGCTTTGTTTGCTTGTTTGCTTGCTTTGGTTAGGGTAGGTTTCCCTTTTTGCTTTGCTGATTTTGTTTGGTTAGAGTAGGTTTGCTTTGGTTTGTTTGTTTTGTTTTGCATTTCTCTTGCTTTTGGTCCTTTCTCTCCTTGGGATTGTGGGTGCATCTGTAGGGTAAATGGTGGAAAAGCAGGTCTAATGTTCTTGGTATTTTCCTTACAAACTTTAATCATTTTTTTTCAGAATACCATGGTATGAATTCTTTTACCTATGTCATTTGTCCTTGTGGTAAGGCGAAGGTTTTCTAGTCAGTCTGAGTAGGAATATATTGGGGTCTTATACCTTTGATCCTTAATATACCTGAAGTTGTAAAAGTCCTTATGAGGTCTGGACAGGTGAAAAATCTTTTTTCTGCTCTAGTGCCACTGAGGTTCTCAGCCCTGAGCATGAACTTCACTGTTCACAGGTTGAATAAAATGAGTGAAAAAGAAAGAAACATTAGCAAAAACAAAAAAAAAAGAGAACAAAAAAAATATATTGAAAATCATGAGGTTGGAATTCAACTTATCAGGGGGATCTGAATATCTCTACCGGGGCTATAAATGCCTGACTGGCAGTAGAGCTATGTTCAGGAGGACCACAGTGATAACCTCGTCGGGGTTATGGACACCTGACTGGCAGCGAGGCTCTATCCCGGTCACTTTTAGAGTAAGAATCTTTATGTAGGTTGTTCATACTAAGTCTGGTTGTTCTTGCAACTAAGGGTAGGTAATACATGCACGTGCACACACTTAGACCCTGGTATAGGAACATTTGATTGGCTGGGAGTTTCTTTGCTTTAGCTTAGGATGGTGGCTGCATATCTGAGTTGGAACCATGGGTTTTGAGTTCTTGATTCCAGCTTTTCATCGAAATGCTCAGGAGCATTTCCCCAGCAGAGTCGCCATTTGTTGTGCAGTTTTTGTACACACGCCCCACTTGGGGTGGGGACCCTCTTTTTTCGGTGTCTTTGACCCTTCATTTTATTGGATTTATCATTTTGGGGTCTTGTCATGTTGGTCTTGCTCACTTGGACCCTTTCGTGTGGATGGAATTGTTTTGAAGTTGAGTTTTTGGCCGAGTCCAGATTTTCACCTGGATCCGGGATTTTCCATCTTTGGCAGATTTTCCCGGGCCCTGGTTCCTCGTCCGTTTCTGGCAGCATTCTCCGATTCCAGGTTTCTGCCTGATTTCGGGATTTTCCGGTCCTATCGGATTTTCCCGGATTCTTCCAAAATCCTGATCTTCCTCATTTCCCCAGTTTCTGCATTTCTGCGGAATCCCTATTTTCGCGCATTCTGGGATTTTCCAAAATTCTGTGTTGGGCTCGGGTTTCTGGACTTGTCAGAAATGTCTTATCGCGCATTAATGTTTGAGGTACCTTCGCTTAGGTGGGTATAAGGTCAAATTTAGGGTATTTTGAGCATCATTCTGAGTTCACCTATCCACTTGATTTGCTCTGGCGATTTATAATTTTCATTTGAGCTTTGAGATTTGATCGTGGTTTGTTTGCGCGAGGATTGCTTGAGTGTTGGTGCCGGTATTTCTATTGCTTGGACGTGTTTGCTGCGTGGTCAATTTTCTGAGTTTGAATTCCGTTCGCTTTGATCCATGGTATGTATTCATTGCCCTTCCATTTGCTAGCATGGTGATTGAGGGTTTCTTGCTTTGGGTATCGCTGGATTTGGGTCGGCCTTTGATTTGATTTTGATTTTGCATTTATAGAGTCGGGGTCTGATCCGTTTTATTATGAAACCCTATTTTCTGTACTTTGCGAACTCCATTTGTCTATGAGAGGGCATATTTATCCTATAGATGGGATTCTGGGTCGGGTTGCTTGCTTGTTTTGGGTGCGAAATGTGTTATTGTGTGAAATTAGGGTTTCCTTTGGTGTTCGACCCAAAACAAAAGCTTTATTGTGTTTGAGCAATTTTTTCCCCGTATTATGTTGGCTTCCCCTGTCTTATTCAGATTAGAAGGCTTTAGGTAAATCCTTAACTGATATTTTAAAACCTTAAAGCTCGTTCTGGTTTTAATGGGGGGTGGTTTGGTCATTCAGATTAGGGCATCTTTATTTTGATATGGAGATTCATCCTTTGCGTGCTTTCGAGGGGTCTGAATCCTTTGCGTCCTGAGTCTTATTGCTTATCATCAGTTTTGAGATCATTCAAGCTCGGGTAGGGAGGATCCTGTGATCATTCGAGTTTTGGTTCGCATCTTATCATTTTTTGGGTTTCCGAGGTCATCGCGGAATTTCCTCGCCTCCGAATTTTCCCTGTTTGGGTTTATTCCGCGGGCTGAGGTTATTTCCGGTACATTTTAAGCTGTCCGCGAAAATCCATCCCATTCGGATTTTTCTAGATTTCCTGTCTGGCTTTGTTCTTTTGATATTTCGATGATAGGATTGATGGAACGATTGTCTGATGTTCATTTCTTGTTGCCAATAAGTGAATTTAACGATTATCCTTTGATTTTCCACCTACACTAACGATCTATATGATTATCGATGCTTTGGCAGCAAAAATTCATCTAGGTGGGATTTCTCCAAAATTTCGCCTCGACGGTATTTTCCTGGATTGCGTGATTTTCCCGGACTATCTAGTTTCTCCGGATCTCAATGGATTAGTAGTCAGCAATGGATTTTGATGGATTTACATGATTTGTGCTAACCCTTTGAACTGGAATATGAATAATAATTGGATTCTAATGATGATTTTTGGATGTGTAGGCTGAATCAAGCAAAGCTGCTGCTGAGAAGTCCAAAGGTGGTGCAGGGGCATCTTCAATTTATGAGACAGAGCGGTTGAGACTCGACATGAAAAATCAGCTCCCGGAAAGCAAGGTGTCCTCCGTGTGGGTTGAGGTATCTGACACGAACGTTGGCACATGGCAATATGAGGAGTTCAAACAAAGAACAACTGAGAAGGATCAGTCAGCTTTGAGACAAGGAATGATGAACTTTGGATTAGTGCGTGTGGTAGGGTTCCCTCTAGCGGTTCAGTGCTATGAATTGATTTTGGAATGTGCCAGACAATACAATTTCGATACCCAGATGGTGATCAGCACTGAGGGGCGAGTCTTGGAAAACTTCAGTCTAGCTTCCATTGCACGAACCTTCAGCATGCCGGATCTTCCTTCAGTCTGTGCATTGAACATTGACACTGCCAGGACCTATTACGAGAATGAGCCAGTCAAAGCTCAGCACATCATCAATTCATGGCTGGAGAAGCCAAAATCTCACCACTCCAAGTTGCCCAAATAGCTGTACAGGGTGAAATTCAGGTCGGACGTGTATGATGCCATCACACTGTTGAGCAGGGTGGCAGGGCTAAGAACTGCAGGGGTATTGGAGAATTGGATGGTCCATGTGATCACCAAGATGGGCCAGGGGACAAACTATCACTGGGCAGGACTCATTAGTGCAGAGATTGATAAACAACTGAGAAATGTCCTGGAACCAAAGAAGTTCAATATGTCTTCCTACATCATGTATGTTCTGGCCATCTCCTACCCATACAAGGGTCTAACTCCGAAGGGAACCATTGGACAAGACATCATCTATGAAGTTTATCCAAAGCTGCATCTAGGACATAAAGATTATAGGAGGGCAAATGATGCATTCACAATGCACATTACCTGGACACTTCAAAATGCAAAACATATCAGATTATCCGATGGAGCTAAGGGCTTGATCAAGAACTACGGAGCGTGGTTTATCCAGTTCCCTACATTCACCTACCTCCGGGTTGATGGATGCCCAGTTGCCCCTTACCGGTTGCCAAGGTATCCCACTGACCACATCGTGCTGCTAGAAGTTGTAAGGCAGATTTGTGAGTTTGATGCAGTTGTGAAGAGGGAGAAGCATAAGACTAGATTCAGAGGAGACTTCCCTCTTGGGATTGGCATGGGAGAAATGTGCCCATCTATTCAATTAGCTCACACTGCAGGTAAGGAGTTGGCAGCTTATGGATTCTCTTTCCACTCGAAGAGAATGAACTTTGACATAACAGGAGAGGCCCAAAAGAAGGCTACCCGGGAGTACAGGCATAAAGAGGACTTAGAAGACTACTGGGTCAACATCAATGATGACCTTGATGCAAGGAAGAAGAGGTATTCCCGGCTGCCTGTGGAGGCCATTAGATAGTACAATGTTAAGCTGATTTCGGATCAGCTTGATGATGATGGAAAGTTGGTTCAGGATCATGTCTATGAGCCCATAAAGGACAGGTCAGTTGGGGACATTGATTGGAGTGAGCTCGAAGTAATAGAATTGGAGGACCTGATGGCTCTTGTGTTGAGATGCACCTTTTCTTGGGTTAAGCATAGAGTCTGGGAGTTAGAGAATGCCAAGGTAGCTTGCACCTTTGACTTGATGGGGAATCTTAACCCCATGTCAACTTCTGAGGAGTCCAGGGAAGAGGACCCCAAAGGGAAATCAGCAAAGACCTCACCATTCAAGATTAAAGTCAGAGGTCCTAAGGGGGCTGAGCCTGCAACGAAGAGGAAACCAATTGGCAAGCGCAGGTGGAAGACCCTGACAATTAGCAAGCCCTCGGATGAGGAAGAAACAGAGAAGGCTGAAGAGGAGGATGCTCCTCCACCGCCCAAGAAGGCAAGAACTACGAGGATAGCCAAGAAGAAAGACCAGACCGCTTCGGAGGATGAATCTCCAATTGTAGATGTGGAGAGCTCCGGAGGGGAGAAAACCAAAGTATATACTAGAAAATCAAGAACTCCTTCTCTTAAGGATGTGGCACAGCAGAAGGACTCTCCTTCAACACAACCAGTTGAAAAGCAAGATAGGCCTGTTTCTCCTCTGCCAAGTGCACCAGAACTGGAGAATTCGGGTGAGCAAGAAATTAGCGGGGAGGCTGAGCAATTCAAGGAAGGATCACTATTCAATGAGGCGGCCGAGCTTGAGGTGGAAATAGAGGAAAGACACACTTCTCCGCTGGTACAATACGAAGATTCTCTGGAAAGTGATAAAGGCCACGGATGAACTGAGCTGGAGGAAAGGATACCTGCTAGGACTCCATCACCAGTGCTTCCGGAATTGGGACTTGGGGAGGCAAATCAAGGCGAGCAGAGTCCGGAGAAAGAAGATGACAAAGTAACAACTAAGGAAGAGGTCGAGGTAACAGCTACAGAAGAGGAAGTGAAAGTGACAGAGGATTCGGGAGAAACAAGAACAGAAGGAATCCGAACGGACCCTGTAGCTTCAGACTGGTTGGAGAAGGAAATTGCTAGGAAAAAGAAGGTGATTGTTGAGGACACTCTATTAGATTGGGATGAAATGCTGTCCCAGATCGGCAAAGGAAAGAAGAGGAAAACTGCTAAGGTGATTTCCCAAGTGGAAAGGGATGAAGCACACAACAGGGTAGTTCACATAGCCACCCCTGCAGTAGATAAAATAAGGGATGACATAACTGGCCAGGACTACAATGTCCAAACTATTAATCTCGGTCTGGCCTCCCTAGAGCAAGATATTGAAGAGTTTGAGGGGTCTAGTGCCGTAATTGTGGATAGGCTGAAAAGGGAGACTCAAACCAAGCGAGAGCTGAAGAGAGAAAATGAAAGATTGAGGAAATGTTTAGAAGAGGTAATGAAGCCTCTATAGTCTCTCCATCCATCCTCTTCTACTACTTCGGGTTTTCTACCTAAGGAGACAATCTCCGGAATTGAAAAGATGAAGGCCTCCGCCCAAGCTGCCACCGACTGGTTGATGGATGTCTAGACAAAAGGGGATAATGCTATCAAGGAGATCTTGTCTGTGGGCAAGGATGCCGTCTAGGCAAAAGAACTGTTGGAGTACATCTTGTCTCAGGATAAGAATGACATAGACCTCCTGCTGCAGAAATCAAGGATTATCCAGGGGCATGGAAAGGAGCAGTTAGCTAAGGATGGAATCCTTCCCTCTTCTGGATTAGATGAACCATGGGAGTGGTTCGAGGACTTGCAAATTAGACAGAAGGCATTAAAGAAGATACAAAAATGAAGGAAGTCAGTTGATGGTGACCTTACGACAGTTTATGACGGATGCATTGCCTTCTCTGAGGTGATGACAGGGAGTAAGAAGATAGCTCCCAAGTATTTGAGCCTTGAGCAATTGAAGGAGTGGTGGCATGAGGTCTATGCCCCAGATTCTGATGGAGCTGTCACCTCCCACTTACTTGATGATGTAGCCACATACTTGGCGGTGATAGAGAGGTACATGGCCAGCAAGGAAGACTGGAATAAAATTGTCGAACGGTCCAAGGAAGACATAGATTCAATTAAATGTTGGCTCAGGGTTTTTCCATTGCCACCTATTGCTGAGCTGGATAGAGTATTTTTGAAGGTCCAAGGGTTGCCAGCACAGAAGAAAGATAAGGGGAGTAGCAGTTAATGCTCTTTTCGAGATTTGTGCTTCCCTATTATCATAGGGCATGCATTGGACCGGACTTCCTTGGTGACTGTGCCTTGGCCGACTTGGATGATGGCATTAAATGTGTGCCTTAGTTTTTTTTCCTAGGCCGACCTGTTTTGGCGGTTTTCATTTTTTTGTAAAATGTTTGGCTAGGCCGACATGTTTTGTGGGGGAATTTGATGAATAGGCATTCTTGCCTCATTGTAAAAGGAGAATCATCGGTTTTAGACATTAGCAAGACAATAATAGAGATTAGCTAGAGCTATAGTCAGAGTATTTTGAAGTTTCTTTAAGCAAACACTATATTAAGAACAGTTGAATTGTTGCAGCACTTTCTGGTGATTAATACAATTGAAGACATTGTGGTTATTCCTGGTGAAATCATTTTGTGTTATCTCATCTTGCATGGTTCCTTTGTTCTATCTTTTAAATTGCTTAAAGATTTGGGGTTTAATATTCAGAAATAAATTAGTTTCAGTTGGATGAATAATGTTTGTGATTTCATATTTGGAATGTTTGTAGCTATCTCTGGTCTATACTCCCAGTAACTATCTAATTGTAGTAGGCTGGTAAAGTCAACCTAGACCGTATATTCAATGTGCTTAAGTTCGGTTGTAGATGCAAGTCTATGATTTGAAAATCTGTATTCCTCAGAAGATTGCACCGTTCTTGTAAGATTGCTTTGTGGGTCAAATAAGAATTGGTTATTTGAGATAGGTCCATTCCACATATATGTCAGTTACATTGCTTGTCCTTGCAATAGTTTAGATTTTATTACTTCCTTGCATACCTATCTTTTGTTGTTTCTTTGTTATTCAGTTAGATTTATTATTCAAGATCATCATATTGTCAGATCTGATAAATTGAAAGGATACAATTTGCTTGTAGTAAGGTCCGATTGTGATTACCAGCATTTCACATTTTATTTGAGTTGTTTTATGCATTGTTATGACCTAACACCCGAGAGACCTTGGGGTGATTTTCAGTGATTCATTATTGAAAATAACCTTTCAAGAGAGATAGGATGCCATATTCTGTCTGAGTTGTTGCTGTGCAGAAAACACCATCAACAGGATTGTTTTGACTTGTCACCCATGCTATGTGGTCATTGATGTCATTTAATGTAACATGGTCATCTAGAATTTGCAAGGCTCGAACCCAAGATGTGTTTTCAATCTTCTCAATATTAAAGTTCCTATAGAAACCATGTTTATTGCTAACTTGCACCCACCAATAATATACATAAACATGTGTTGTTAGTTGGTGTACCAACCAATCAACATGACAATTTGTAGCATGCTCAATAATTTTGAAGAATCATCTCTTTAGGTGTGAGTGGTAGGATTCTATTGCACCATTTGTCTTTTGTCCTACATGTTTTAGTGTATGGCAACATCTAGCCCACATACTCAATCTATCAGACGAGCATCCCTTAAAATATTCAATAAATGAGGGTTATGTATCTTTAAAATCTTCAATTAATATGTGAACCTCATTCTTTGTAGAATCCTCATCTATTGAACGATGTATGATATATCCAAGTCTATCAAAAATCTCTCACCTAATTGCATTATCTTTGACCTTTACGATCTAGTTCTTCAACCATGCATGTCTGACATGCCAAGAGCATAGATATACATCACACTAAAAAATTCTCTATATCATGAATAAATTTAATCATTATTTAATATTCTTCCATGGGATGTATTGAAATATTTATAAAAAATATAAGGTTTAATGAAAAAATGAAACACCTAATATCTTTGATCTCAACACCTGCATCATCTACCATGAATGCATTTACTCTCTAGTCAATATTCTTCAAGTGAATCCATTGGAGAAGAATGTGCATCCAATATGCAATATCATATTAACAAGACCTAGACATAATGACCCATGCCACACCTACACCCCTATATGTTTTGTGTCGAATGCAAGTATTGTATACAATTGAAACTATCATAGACATAGTGTACAATGTATCAATACTATGTTTTATTTGAGTATAAAAATTTCCAACTCAAATCTACCAAAAAACACACAACATACCTTCATTGCATAATTTGTACCAAATGTAGAAATCATAACCAATATGTTGTTGTGGCCATGTTTAAGCATCCAATCAAGTTGCTCTAGCAATTGAATTCCCAAAAAAAATAGAATTTTACCATCTCCATCAACAAAAATGGTGCTATACTCTTGATATGCAAACCATTTTTCAGGGTTTTCCAAAACCCATTGTTGCATTGAAAGAGCATCATTACTATAAAGCATGTAGCTTGATGTCTTAATTTTATGATCAATAATCACAATATCATCCATTGTCAAAAAATAATCCCTAGAAGATTGACCCTCGAACATGGTCATCTTCTCATGCATCATTTGTTTATGTTTTTTATGGATTACATCTACAGGCATGCCAAGCAATAACAATGACTCTGCCCATTGATCAAATTGTTTAGTAATATATGGTATAAAGAAGGACCTTATTCCCAAAAAATCATTATTCATTTGACCATGACAATGTATTCCTTCCTTTTCCACATGTTGAACTTGGTGGTACCATATTAACATATGGTTTGGATTACGTACCATGACTCATGTGCTAAAATGATAAGTGCAACTGCATTGTGTATGTTTACGGCCAGGTCTACTACCCTCCCCTGCTTTAGGCACTAAAGAAGGATCAAAAGGTGTTACATATTTTTCCCTAAAGTCATTTGGTCCATACGCACACCAATACCTATGAAAATCATAAAGAATCTTGAAAATATTAATAAATGTGTTTAAACAGTGAATATAGAAACTCTTGCACTTCACAATTGTGAGGATGAACATATATAGTTAACGTATTATTCTTACATGTATTCCAAAAAGCTATTAATCCTAGTTTTTTAACTAGAATGAGGAGAGTGTTTCTTTATATGAATATTTTTGAAGAAGGTTGGGTAGGATTCTCTTGAGCTTTCTCCATCAATAAAATCATTCAATCTATCAATTTCAATCCAAGCTGGAAATAATTGTGAGTCTTTAAGGACATATGTCTCCCATGAAAGGTCTTTGTAGGAGAAATTTCCATTAGGGGGTTGTTGAACAACTTCATCCATGATGCTAGACCAATTGAAATCCATCTAATAAACAAAAAAATGTTAGAATTTGATTAGAAAATCTCTATACAACATAGAACATTTGGTAGTCTAAATTATAGACATGTTTGATAACTATTCAAAACATGCTAGTTTAATTATTGTAATTATTCCCATCATCATAATTATGGGTAAATATTCCAAGGATATTGAATTTCAATGTGGAAATAATTATAAAAGTGAAATCAACAATGAATAATAGATTTTAATGTGATAAGGATAAATAGTTAATTTAAATTTAAGAAATGCGCAATTGGATTTGTATGAATATTAAACTAGCATAATATCATAAACTACTTTTATTTCTTGTAAATAGAAATTTTGACTCATCAATAATAGTAGATATATTCAAAATAATCTAAAGGCTTCTAGAAATCCTAGTTGGCCATTCATATTAGATACTTTCATGTATTTTTTAAAGGTGTATCTATGATTTTGGAAGGTCCTTGAAGACCATGTGCTCTTCACATGGGACATGTATATATTTTGTAAGAGCCTTTAATAATGTGTTTTCAAATTTGGTCTCCACTACTTGAATTTTCATTTCATTGTTGTAACTTAGAAATATGAAATGATTCTTTCCATGAATATTTCGTGAGTGTGTTGAAAAAATTCTTAAATAGTTTCCTTTCTTTATTCTTGGAAAGAAAGTTTTATAATGTATCAATGGGTTTAAATTTTTCAAGGAAATTTCCCAAGAATGGGTTTGAATTTCTTGATATTTAGTTGCCTGCAATTGTATGTTTAATTTGAAATCCTCAAGTTGAATTCTCCATTTGTTCAAATTTAAAGTAACTTGTATGAAATTATCAATCTCTTAATTTTAAAAAAGATAAAATTTATAGTGTGTACCCTCTTCATCCTCAATTTGAGGATGCTTCTTAAATTAGTCAAGTTAAGCTTTTATGATCAATAACAAATTACATACATACATATATATATATATATATTTCCATAGAAATGTAATATGCTACTTGATCTTACAAATCATGGAAAAGATTATTGAAATTATAGAATTTGAGTGTTGAGGATATAATCATGGAAATTTCATGTTATCTTGCTATCATTCATACATTAGAAAAGTCTTTAAATATTCACTATGAGATCAACACCTTAAAACTCTCATGAAACAATTAAATAGTCTTGGAAATAGCTTGGAAGCTATTTTGGAGTATCTACAACCTTTGAAAATTTTCCTTGAGGTATTGAAACCCTTTATTATATCTCAAAATAACATCTAGTGTCAAGAATTTAAATTTAATGGATGACTAGAAGGTAGTTTAGAATTAGCTTATATAACCTTTCCCCCTATTTTTCACCAATTTTAAATGAAGGGAATTTCTTCCCTTTATTTAAAAAATTTCTTCCTCTAACTAATTCCCCCATCCTCTATCTTCCTAGGGCCATCATTTGCACACCACGCCTCCATTTGACTCTATTCAAAATCCAATCTTCTCAAATTTTCGTGCTCTTACCAATGACATATACCTCTTTATACTTTTAAAAAGTTGCTTGGGACTATTTTTCCTTCCTTGTCTGCCTTCTCAAGGGGGCATACCCTACCATTCTCTTCCATTCCTCCATTATTAGTCTTCTTTCGTGAGACTGGGGCATCTCCTTCCATTTCCTTCCATTTCGGAAACTCATCTAGTTTCCCCTATGTTGGGGCATCTCTTTTCTAGTCACTTCTTCTATAGTCATCTACATTTTATTTTCTTCAAAACCCTATTATCCTAACATTATTTCAAAGAGAGGCATAATGTAGACATTCAAATTTGACCACTTCCATATGGTCAAAGTTGTCTCCTTATTCATCCCTTTACTCGTCCACTTTGTCAATATTAATTAAATCATTTATTTAATTAATATTTCATCATTTGTATAAGGTTCCTAAAGTATTTAATTTAATAATTAAATACATTTACCTTCTTTCCTCTCTAAATTAAATAAATATACCACTTTATTTAATTTATTCATGTAACCTCTTTGAATTTAAGCCAATTTTTAATTCTTTTTTTTTTTCTCTCTTATTGTCACATCCTCCAACTTTTGCAAGTGGGTCTCTAATTCCTCTTAGCCATCTAACCCTCTTATACTAATAATTAATTTCATTAACTTATGATTAGGATTTGTCACATCCTCCAACATTTTCCACTTGCTTCTAATCTTTAGTTAATTATCTTAATCATGTGTTTGCACAACCTTAATCAAGGTCATTAGCCACATTTATCATGTATTTTTAGCCAACCTTTTCCTTTTACTTTCTTGTTATTGAGCCTCTTTCCCATGTGAATTTTAAATTCACATTTATTCCTCTTAGAATCTCCTCTTCCCATGCATCTTCTAGAATCTTTTGACTTGTCACATAAAGTGACATGTAGACAATGGCTTCCCTTTTTGAAACCTTGTCTTGTCCATGAGATTCTTTGAAGTATGTGAATTTTTAATTCACATTTATTTCTCCAACTACTTTCCCTTTTCCCATGGAGATTTTTGAAGAATTCTAAAATTACTCAAAAGTCACTTTCATTCCCACTGGGGACAAGAAGTTCCTTTTTGAAGAAGTTTTCTCATTCCCCAAGGTCCTTTCAAAGTACTTTTCCTTCTTCCACCTCATGTACCCTCATTCCACCTCATTTACACATCACCATCCCTAATCCATCTCACATTCCACATTTGAAGATGTGAGGGCTTGTGAGTCCTCAACTCACCATAGCCCTTCATCTTGACCTTGTTTGATGTGTCTCAACTGTTGAACTCTCTAGAGAATTCAACTTCCTCTATAAATACCCCCTCTTTTCTCTCATTTAGGGAGGAGATCATTGTGCTAACCAAACTCTTGCAAAATTTTAATTTTAGCCATACTTAGCTAGAATTCTCATTTTCTTGCATACAATATAGTATCCTCATCCATTTTCCATCCATAGTGCTTCTCATTCATACATGTTTTTCCATCAAGAGGAGCATATATCATGTTAATAATTGAAGATCCTACCAAAGGAGCAACTTAACAAGGTATATCGCTCTATCTATTTTGTTAGGTTTAACTTTTAGCCCAATCTTGAGGTGTTAGGTGTTTAGTTGGTTTTTTGCATGTTTGGTGTTGCTGTTTGTTTCTGGGACCACGTTTATTCCTGATCACACCTCCAAATATATTAATTAGATATTAACCAACATTCCAATTATATTTTTGACATTCAAAATAATATTATCATATTCCAAAGTACTAAAAATGCTTATAATGCATAGTTAAACAAGTGCAATGACACTATATTATGTGTTTTCAATAAAACCATGTGTGCTTGCAATAGTATATTACATGCTTCCAAGCTTTGTGTGAATAAGCATGTCAAAATTGTGCTCATTATACTGAGTATGATCCTTGTCTCATTCATTTTCCCTATCGATATCACCAAACCAATTTTGACACTTGAGATTTTGTGGCATTTGTGGAAATGTAGGTGTTTTACTAGTGATACTCAACTTTTTCCTCACATTCATGCACTCAATCAAGTCTCTTTGTCAATGAATAGTGTGACCAAATCCATCTTGTACAAGAAAAAATGGATGCACACTTGGATGGTCTAATTCAAGTTGGGATGAGACATTTCTACTTTTTACCTTGTTTGAAAAATCTTCTACATTCTTATTAATGAAAATAAGTGTTGCTAAATCAGATATGTTCATCAAGATCCCTTTAATCTTGTTTTTTATTTGCAGCTTCAAGTATATTGTCCCAAGTTCATCTATGTTGTCAATGGTCTACAAACAAAAATAGGCATACTTCAAAAATTACAAATCAAACTAACAAAAAATGGAATGATAAAAATATGGTTATAATGTCACCTAGGTATGCACAAAAGAATCCTCCAAGAGTTGGAAACTTTCATTATCTCTAATCTCATCAAATTCATTAATTTCCTACATTAACATTGCAACACATTTAAAACACATTTTATGCAAAGAGTAATATACCAATAGAATAAAAAAATAATGTTTTTCAAATACCAAATGATTAGAAATGTTGGTGGCATAGACTTCTTCTATAGAATCAGTTGTACTAGCAATATTATCAAAGTATACATGCAAGTTGTCAGATAGATGTTGTCTCTCCCTCATAAAGTTCACCTTGACCACATGCTTGCACATGTATCCTTGTATTGAAAAGTTACAATCTTGAGCATATACATAGATTAAGTGAGGAGCTATACACCTCATATCAATAACTGGGATTGATTTCACTTGTCACCCATGCTATGTGATCATTGATGTCATTTAATGTAACATAGTCATCTAGAATTTTCAAGGCTCGAACCCAAGATGTGTTTTCAATCTTCTCAATATTAAATTTCCTATAGAAACCATGTTTATTGCTAACTTCCACCCACCAATAATATACATAAACATGTGCTGTTAGTTGGTGTACCAACCAATCAACATGACAATTTGTAGCACGCTCAACAATCTTCAAGAATCATCTCTTTAGGTGTGAGTGGTAGGATTCTATTGCACCATTTTTCTTTTTCCCTACATGTTTTAGTGTATGGAAACATCTAGCCCACATACTCAATCTATTAGACTAGCATCCCTTAAAATATTCAATAAATGAGGGTTATGTATCTTTAAAATCTTCAATGAATATGTGAACCTCATTCTTTGTAGAATCCTCATCTATTGAACGATGTATGATATATCCAAGTCTATCAAAAATCTCTCACCTAATTGCATTATCTTTGACCTTTACGATCTAGTTCTTCAACCATGCATGTATGACATGCCAAGAGCATAGATATACATCACACTAAAAAATTCTCTGCATCATGAACAATTTTAATCATTATTTAATATTCTTCCATGGGATGTATTGAAATATTTACAAAAAATATAAGGTTTAATGAAAAAATGAAACACCTGATAGCTTTGATCTCAACACTTGCATCATCTACCATGAATGCATTTACTCTCTAGTAAATATTCTTCAAGTGAACCCATTGGAGATGAATGTGCATCCAATATGCAATATCATATGAACAAGACCTAGACATAATGACCCATGCCACACCTACACCCCCATATGTTTTGTGTCAAATGCAAGTATAGTATACAATTGAAACTATCATAGACATAGGGTACAATGTATCAATACTATGTTTTATTTGAGTATAAAAATTTCCAACTCAAATCTACCAAAAAACACACAACATACCTTCATTGCATAATTTGTACCAAATGTAGAAATCATAACCAATATGTTGTTGTGGCCATGTTGAAGCATCCAATCAAGTTGCTCTAGCAATTGAATTCCCAAAACAAATAGAATTTTACCATCTCCATCAACAACAATGGTGCTATACTCTTGATATGCAAACCATTTTTCAGGGTTTTCCAAAACCCATTGTTGCATTAAAGGAGCATCATTACTATAAAGCATGTAGCTTGATGTCTTAATTTTATGATCAATATTTGCAATATCATCCATTGTCAAAAAATAATCCCTAGAAGATTGACCCTAAAACATGGTCATCTTCTCATGCACCATTTGTTTATGTTTTTTATGGATTACATCTATAGGCATGCCAAGCAATAACAATGACTCTGCCCATTGATCAAATTGTTTAGTAATATATGGTATAAAGAAGGATCTTGTTCCCAAAAACTCATTATTCATTTGACCATGACAATGTATTCCTTCCTTGTCCACATGTTGAACTTGGTGGTACCATATTAACATATGGTTTGGATTACGTACCATGACCCATGTGCTAAAATGACAAGTGCAACCACATTGTGTATGTTTACTGCCAGGTCTACTACCCTCCCCTACTTTAGACACTAAAGAAGGATCGAAAGGTGTTACATCTTTTTCCCTAAAGTCATTTGGTCCATACGCACACCAATACCTATGAAAATCATAAAGAATCTTCAAAATATTAATAAATGTATTTAAACAGTGAATTTAGAAAATCTTGCACTTCACAATTGTGAGGATGAACATATATAGTTGACATATTATGCTTACATGTATTCCAAAAAGCTATTAATCCTATTTTTTTTACTAGAATGAGGAGAGTGTTTCTTTATATGAATCTTTTTGAAGAAGGTTGGGTAGGATTCTCTTGAGCTTTCTCCATCAATAAAATCATTCAATCTATCAATTTCAATCCAAGCTGAAAATAATTGTGAGTCTTTAAGGACATATGTCTCCCATGAAAGGTCTTTGTAGGAGAAATTTCCATTAGGGGGTTGTTGAACAACTTCATCCATGATGCGAGACCAATTGAAATCCATCCAATAAACAAAAAAATGTTAGAATTTGATTAGAAAATCTCTACACAACATAGAACATTTGGTAGTCTAAATTATAGACATGTTTGATAACTATTCAAAACATGCTAGTTTAATTATTGTAATTATGCCCATCATCATAATTATAGGTAAATATCCCACGGATATTTAATT
Organism: Sequoia sempervirens; assembly: GCA_007258455.2. Taxonomy (NCBI): domain Eukaryota; kingdom Viridiplantae; phylum Streptophyta; class Pinopsida; order Cupressales; family Cupressaceae; genus Sequoia; species Sequoia sempervirens. The sequence continues at coordinate 46,015 of VDFB02365614.1, forward strand.
TCAATGTGGAAATAATTATAAAAGTGAAATCAACAATGAATAATATATTTTAATGTGATGAGGATAAATAGTTAATTTAAATTTAAGAAATGCGTAATTGGATTTGTATGAATATTAAACTAGCGTAATATCATAAACTACCTTTATTTCTTGTAAATAGAAATTTTGACTCATCAATAATAGTAGATATGTTCAAAATAATCTAAAGGCTTCTAGAAATCCCTAGTTGGCCATTCATATTAGATACTTTCATGTATTTTTTAAAGGTGTATCTATGATTTTGGAAGGTCCTTGAAGACCATGTGCTCTTCACATGGAACATGTATATATTTTGTAAGAGCCTTTAATGTGTTTTCAAATTTGGTCTCCACTACTTGAATTTTCATTTCATTGTTGTAACTTAGAGATATGAAATGATTCTTTCCATGAATATGTTTGTGAGTGTGTTGAAAAAATTCTTAAATAGTTTCCTTTCTTTATGCTTGGAAAGAAAGTTTTATAATGTATCAATGGGTTTAAATTTTTCAAGGAAATTTCCCAAGAATGGGTTTGAATTTCTTGATATTTAGTTGTCTGCAATTGTATGTTTAATTTGAAATCCTCAATTTGATTTCTCCATTTGTTCAAATTTAAAGTAACTTGTATTAAATTATCAATCTCTTTACTAATTTTAAAAAAGATAAAATTTATAGTGTGTACCCTCTTCATCCTCAATTTGAGGATGCTTCTTAAATTAGTCAAGTTAAGCTTTTATGATCAATAACAAATTACATATATATATATATATATATATATATATATATATATATATATATATATATATATATATATTTCCATATAAATGTAATATGCTACTTGATCTTACAAATCATGGAAAAGATTATTAAAATTATAGAATTTGAGTGTTGAGGATATAATCATGGAAATTTCATGTTATCTTGCTATCATTCATACATTAGAAAAGTCTTTAAATATTCACTGGAGATCAACACCTTAAAACTCTCATGAAACCATTAAATAGTCTTGGAAATAGCTTGGAAGCTATTTTGGAGTATCTACAACCTTTGAAAATCTTCCTTGAAGTATTGAAACCCTTTATTGTATCTCAAAATAACATCTAGTGTCAAGAATTTAAATTTAATGGATGACAAGAAGGTAGTTTAGAATGAAGGTTTGAACAAGGATCATTGGATACATGGCATAACTTGAATGCATCATTAAATTCCCTTTAGTAGGTCATTAATTACCTTATATTTCTCAACACTTTTAGAGCTAAAATTGATAGTTTGGTATGTGCTAAAAACCTTCACCTAGCTATCATGATAGAGCTATAGATGTCAAGTAGGATCCATTACCCTTATTAAAGATATATGAGCAAATTTTTTGGTGTCTAACACCTATTACAATGTTCAACACATGTCATATATGATAGCAAAGTCCACCTATTATTGTTACAAAGAGAAAACTAGATTTTTACTATGTAATTGGTGTTGGAATATGGGAATATTTTTGGTGCATCTTCTTTTGTTAGATTTAAACCTTAGGGTTACCTAATTGTAATTATTTACAACCTAATCTTGAATCTCAATGCTAAGGAAGCATCATACTTGTGAAAACCCTTTATTTCAACATTAAAATGTCTATAAATGTATCCTAACATTTTAGGAAATTAAGATAAAATGGGTTGTAAATGCATACCTCTTCAACCATGGATAGAGATAAATCTACAATGGTTTCCAATAGGTTGTAGATTCATACTTTATTTCTTTTAGTACTAAATTATGAAGGTTTTCAACTTGTTGTTAGACAACAATTAAAGTCAAGCACAAAAACTAAGAGGACTATCTCATCAAGGGTAGGATTGTCATAAATATTATTATCAAGATTAAAATAATTTCATGTAAAAATCTACCATTTTTCTCTTATAGGATATTAATCATCAATTGGCTAGTCCCATATCGCCTAAGACACTTTTCATGATAATTCAACATCACTTAAAAATTCAATACGACACATATAGAGGATATAATCCTAGAATAAATCTAATATTGCTAAGATAACCTTGTCATTAAATCAAAAAATTGTAATGAATAACATATATATGATTGTCCTTTTTTTATTTTATTGAGTGTGTAGTTATAAATTAACCTTTTTGTTTCAATGATAAGGTCCTCATCTTAGTAATGAAGGATTTCAAGACATGGTATTATTCATGACGCTTATGTACCTTAGAGCATAGTTCTTGTAGCTCATTTTCTTATTGAGCGCTATAAACCTACCCTAAAAAATATTACAAGAAAGGAAGTTGGGTTGCTAGAAAATATCATAACTATACTACTATGGAGAGTCCTATCTCTCTCTTTCCCTCTCAATAATAGTAGATATGTTCAAAGCAATCTAAAAGCTTCTAGAAAGCCCTAGTTGGCCATTCATATTAGATATGTTCATGTATTAGTTAAAGGTGTGTTTATGATTTTGGAAGGTCTTTGAAGACCATGTGTGCTTCACATGGCACATGCATGGATTTTGTAAGAGCCTTAAATGTGTTGTTAAAGTTTATCTCCAATACTTGAATTTTCATTTCATTTTTGTGGGTTAGAGATATGAAATGATTCTTTCCATGAATATTTCATGAGTGTGTTGAAAAAATTCTTAAATAGTTTCCTTTCTTTATGCTTGGAAAGAAAATTTTATAATGTATCAATGGGTTTGAATTTTTCAAGGAAATTTCCCATGAATGGGTTTCAATTTCTTCATTTTAGTTGTGTGCATTTATATGTTTAATAAGAAAACCTCAAGTTGAATTCTCCAATTGTTTAAATTTAAAGTAACTTGTATGACACTATCAATCTCTTTACTAATTTTAAAAAATACAACATTTATAGTGTGTAATCTCTTCATCCTCAATTTGAGGACACTTCTAAAATTAGTCAAGTTAAGATTTTATGATCTATAATACATTAAACTATGAGTAAATTTCAATAGAAAATGTAATATGCTAAGTTTGAACTTAAAATTGTAGAAAATATTATTGAAATTAGAGAATTTGAGTGTTGGGAATGTAATCATGACAATTTTATGCTATGTTGCTATCATTCATACATTAGAAAAGTCTCTATGTGTTCACCATGAGATAAGAATAACTAGTGTACCATTTAATTTCTCTTAAATTTGTAAACCCAAAATTCTTATGTCATCTAGAGGTGAGTATTATTAGAATGCCCAAACATTCATTATTAGATATATGGACATCTACTCCAAAAAAAAATACTATACAAAGTTCAACAAACAGAAATATTGGGTGTCTAAGGACCACAAAAGAACACTAAAACTAAATAACCTCACTTGAATGAATAAATGAGTAATAAGGAATTTATTCCTTTCTAAATAGGCCTCTTAGAATGGAAAAACACCTCTCTTAGGACCAAACATGATCAGATGAATTTCATAGTTAAATCATATTAATTTTCTAAGTGAGCTAGCTATGACTCATCACTTAAATTGGGCCAAACAACCTAGATTTACTATTCTAACATCTCCTTGACTTGGATAACACACATAGAATATAGAAAATATCATAATGCAACTTCCCTTAATTAATCCCTCAAATCCAATCATATTTTGCAATTGAACATATTTAACCCCAATAAGAGGCTTGGTGAAGATGTATACAACATGATCTTATGTTTGGATATTCTAGATGTTAATCATCCCCTTATATATGCACTTCCTAATTATATTATAATGAATAATAATATGTCTAGTCCTAGCATTAGCCACTGGATTATAAACTACATATATATCTCATTAATTATCACATAGAAGAGTAATAGTCATAGATTATGGAATATGTCAATCTCTTTTAAAATATAATGGGTTGAAAGAAATTTTTTAAATTACATTCACATCTCATAAATATACTCCCTCTAGAATTTAGAAAGAGTAAAGTAATCTTTTAGTTTTTTTGCAAGACATGTAATTGATCTAGTATCCAATATAAAGTGTATCACAATTCAAATATTCAAGTACCATTGTATCAATATCCTTATTTATCACAAAGAAAAAGAAAAAGAAAGAGGACACTTATGTGTAGAAATGCTAAACAATTACCTTTAATAAAATATAGCTTAACCTTTGTCTCTTGAAGCAAGACCTAGCATATGCCACAACACTCAAAATATTCTAAGTTTGTATTTGGAATATATTCATTTATGATGTCAAATTTAGATTCAAATCCCTTGCAACAATTCACATAATTATCAAATATGTTATTTTCATTCTTGTGAAGATCATAGTTAGCTAAGAAATTGATAATTCCATTTTTCTCTTTGGAATAAGAATTTGGTGAATCCAACTATGTGGATTGTAAGGGCAACAATTGATACAATTGTAGTGTATATAGATGAAAAAATGTGAGTAAACTCTCTCTCTATTATGGTTATTCTTGGTCCATCTAATAGCCCTGACACACATCCTATCCTACAAGTCATTTTTTGGAGCTACTTGATAAGCCCACAAAGCAAGGAACAATACCTTGCTGGTCTTCTTTCTATGACCCATTTTTCCATGTAGGATAACCAGGTGTTGTATTCAATCAAGTCCATAGTTTTAGAGAAAATTGATTTGGTACTGGACTTTCCATTGATAAGTCAGCTAAGATCCATAGAGGAACTCAATTCAATGGATAGAGGGATGAGAAACATGGTAGCACAAGTTGTGTTGGTCAAAAAATTTGTGACTAAGTTGAAGAGGCTTGCCAATGCCACCAGGACAGTTGGTTATGCTCTTTGTCTGAGATTTACTTGTTCTTCCTAGGTTTATCTTTATGTCTTGTATTTTATTGGTTATGATATCATTAAATTTGTGAAGAACTTAATAGTTTATATGGATTTGTTTAAATTAATTAAATAAATTAAAATAAAATTGATTCACTATAGTAATTCAAAGGAATTTGGAAAAAAATAATAATTAAATAGATTAAGGTTACGAAATTTAATGGAGGTGGTTGTTAATATATAAGTAAATTAAATTACCTTGTTAAAAAGTAAATTCCTTATTAGAATAATTAGATTAAACTGTATTGTTTTAAATTATATTTTAATAAATTATTGTCAAACGAAGATAATTAAATTACGGTGATGAAAGTATTGTGGTTAATAAAGTTAAATAAGTATGATTTAATGTTTACAGTGATAAAACAATAATTAAAGGTGTTACTCTACTCGTAGTTCTATGTAAAAAGAGTTTGCGTCAGGATTTACAACAGGTGGTAAATCAAGAGAACGGGAATTCGACGGGTGAATTGCATGCACTCTTGAAAAACGGAAAAATAATTTGATAATTTGAAACCTATATCGTTTTAGGTTCTCGAAAAAAAACAAAGGGGGAAAAAATTCTTTTAATGAAGTGAAGAGGGGATAATCTGGGGGGTAGAAAGTTAAAGAAAATATTACAGCCCGAAAATTTGGGGAAAGAAGCTATTTGAATGGGTTTGGAATTCTCTAATCTTTGTTTCCAATTTTATTCCAGGTTGGGTCGATTTCATCTTTTATTTCTTAGATTCCTGTTGTGTTGCATGCTTTATAATATTGCATGCTTTCTTAGATACAGTATATGTTTGGGCTGACCCCTATAGAAAATATCAGTTTCCATAAGCTTGATAAGTCCTGATACATTCCAATAGAAGTGTAAAGTATTTTGTATTTTCCAATCAAGATTAGCTTGCATGACTAGTTCCTTGGATTAAGCCTGAATTCGAGTTATATTTGCTAGAGTTCTGAATAGAAGTATATACATATATATTGTTTATCTGTATTCCATTAGAGAGTTTTATTCTTGGTGCAAACTGTATTCCATTAGAGAGTTGTTCGTTGTTTGTATACATGGCTTTCTATCTTAGAGGTTATAGGTGATGAAACATATTCACTTTCCATCGAATGAAAGGTAGCTTAAAAAGACCTATTAGGTGTAGGCGTTTTAGAATTTGGTGATGCATTCTATGAATGAATTTTAATATATTTCTATATAATTATATATTCAAAGATATGTCTATATGTTGTAAATCATTCGAGAAATTTTGGATTAGTTAAACATTCAGTGTTATATATATTTAGTTTGGACTATTTTGTTTTGAGAGTATTCACATTTATAATTAAAATTTTCAATCAATAGTTAATGTAAATAAATTTGGAGGTTTATATTGGAATATAGCTATTGTTAATAAATAGTCTAATATTTAGTCGTTTAGTTATAGCAATGGATGGATTGATTACTAGTTGGATTGGTTACTTAAGAAAATTAGTTCTATTTGATGAATATATATGTGTGTGTGTGTGTGTGTGTGTATTTAAGTTTTCAAGTTATAAGGTGGGATATTGAGTTGAGATCTACATTGTGTTATAGTAAAAGAATATATTTACTTATGAGAATAAATGATGAAGTTAGATAAGTGAACTTGACATATATATTTATTTATTGTCATAATATTATTTGATATCACAAACTATATATTGCATTCTATATATGTACATGTGTAAATATATAATTCACAAATGACAATAGAAAGAAAATGGTATTCAGATAGATAAAGAAATGTTTAAATAGTGTTTTTAGAGATTTTAGTGAAAAGTTATTTCCATCTTTTCATAGACTTAAATAAATATGCCATATTTTATGATATGAGAATGTTGTATAAATTTAGATTTTAATCGGATGGGTATCTCAAGAAAGAATAGTATCTCAAAAAGGAATATGAAAATCTTATGAGTATATGCCTATATTAGTATATTTAATACATTATTATTTATTTAAATAATACACTAATTAGGAAAAGGGAAGAATGACTGTATTTAAATAATTTAGGGAATATAGGTAAGAGAGTAGAAAGAATGACTATTTAATTGAATGAATAAAATTTTTAGGAAATAAACAAATTATCTTTTACTAATCGATAATTGTTTCTCATTGGTATTAATTGTTTAATCATCTCACATTGACATTTCTTATGTTTGAGCTACTAAAGCATGTTGATAAAACACATTAAGGTACACATCTTTTGTAGGTTCAGTTATGTGAATTTAAGGATGTTTTTTTATTTATAGGGTAATTAAGCGAGAGGGGTAGATTCCTTAATTGATATTAAATAAGTAATTTAATATGAATAAATATCTTTATTTTATATAACTTTAAATATTTAACTAATAACTTTTTAAGAGAATTAGTTATTTATGTGGTTAAATTAAATTAGGTTTAAGGAAGATATTAATTTCATTTACTTTATATTTTGAGGAAGACTAGCCCATCTAGACAATGGAAGAACTTAATTAAGCAAATTTAAGTAGATTATTTTGTTTGTTGATTATCTTCTTACCTATCTAATTCTTGAAACCACTAAGTAGCTTAGTTGAGGTGAATGATTGTTAATATTGTATGATAATTATATCATAAGGGAGTTAGTGGTATAGCTAGAGGTTGAAATTGTGATGACCAAATGTTCTATCCTTCTAATTTTGATTTATTTCATAAGGGATATTAATGAATAAGATAGAGTTGAGATATTAGTATCGTTTCCCTTTAATAGTTTGGTATTTATCTATTGGTTAATATAACCTAATGGTAGTTAGTTGATGTAGTGGATTTGGTGGTCATTACAAAATAGATAGTCTTTTCAATTAAATAGTTTTATTTTTGGGTAGGCAAATAGAATGTATTTGATTATTAAAATGTTTTCTAATAGTCATCTCTCTATATGTGTTAGAGAAATGTAATGATGATTTCAAAATTCTAGTAACTTTTTGCTCTTGATGTTTTAGTGAAACTAGAAAGATGATTTTAATTTTTTAGTGAAAGTAAACTACGTGTGTTAAAACAATATTGGGATATTTAGAATTTATGCTTCTTTAGTTATTTTAAATTATGAATGGATACAATGTACTTGATTCTTTATTATTCTTTAGGGTTTATTCATTAAGTGTATTCGTGTGTTTAAGGGTTGATTTTGATGATTTCATTTTGATGTGTCTACCCTTTGAGTTGCTTGGCTTTGGTGGTGAGTTTATTCATCAGGTTCATGTTGGATTAGGTGAGTTTAGGAGAGTTTGTAATGGTGCAAAATAGAAGTAGTGTTTAGTCTTCGAGTAACTATGTTGTGATGCAAGGATTGCATAAATTGAATACTGTGTCATTCAGTGATTATTGTGGTTGGGTTGGTAAAGGATTGATTATATTAGCCTTGATTGAGTTTCAAGATTTCATTATGATGTTGCTATGCTTATACCGCACTTGTCATTTTGCGATTGTGAATTTTATATCGTCTTTTCATGGTCCCATGTTGTGAGATTTTTTCTCTTATGAAATGAGGAGACTTTATGTGTTAACTTCCTTGTAGTCATATTCTGAGATGGTTGGGAACTTGAGGAGTTTGAATTACCTTTAGTAGGAGTTTGTGGATATTCAGTGTTTTTTAATTTCTAGAGGCAATGGAGAAATTTGATTTATATTGATTGCCCATGGCTGGACCTTTATGATTCATTGATCTTATTTCAGATTTTGAGCTTGTGGGTGTTACCTTGTACCATGTTATTGACATTTGATATAGATTTTGGCCAAGAAGGTTCATACCTCAAAAATGTACTTGGTTCTCATAATTTTAGTGCTTTGTGTGTTTTGGTACACCCCTTGATGTCATGAGGTTTGTTTTTCAATGCTACTAGGGAGAGTGGCTCTTCATGGGGGCTGACACATAAAGGAGCATCTTGAATAACCCATGGAAGAGTTTGTATAATAAGTGATAACCTAATATAATTAACTAGTGGGTTTGGGTAAGTTCACACTAATTAAGATAAGTAAGATGTCTCGCCTATGTCGTTAGTGCTTTCTTATACAAGGATTGGTTGAGAAGGCCATGGTTAGCAAGATCACTACCTTGTCTTCACGAAAGGTTAGTGGTCCCGCATGTGTCACCCTATGGGGCCAGTGCCTAGTGAGAGGCAGCCATGATAACCATAGATGGGGGTCGGTGTTGAGTGAGAGGTAACTAGGATAACCCATGTTAGGGCCATATGATGACACTCTTCCTTTAGTATCCCTTGTTACTCTTTTGGTTTGTGATCCTCTAGAAGTAGTCCTTTCATGTTGTTAATTATTTTATTGTTACTCTTGTTGTTGAGTCTTGTAGTGTCATGCTTGAAATTTTTGACAAGAAAACTCACATAATTATTTTTTAAAATTTATTTAATTAAGCTAATTAACATTTCAAGTACTTGAGTTGTGACACTAGCATGACATGAGTTGAATGCTAAGTAGACTAAAGTCTATAAAGTTTATTTGATTTATCATAATGTTGTTACATATTGACAAGTTTCACTTTAAGATAAAGTCACACACACACACACACACACACACACACACACACACACACACACACACATATAGATATATATATATAGCTCTTATCATGATCACTTAGATGTACCAATGGGCTTATTATTTAATTAGATTTTTGACTTTGTGTTTTCTAAGATGTTAAATATATCTCAACCCAATCCAAATGATTTAATAGAGGAATAATGAACTTCATGCATTCAAAATACTTTATTTTATTTAACCAAATTCACAGTATTATTTAATCCTAACTCAACCTCAATAATATTATTATATACCAAATTAACAACATTATTTTTGTTATCATTAAATGGAATAATTTTTCACTCAAAAACACAACCAATTTTTTTTATTTTTTATTTTTATTTAAACATTAAGGTATGTTTTGAAAAGAAGGCTTCATTACAATAACTTAAGTCAGTTAATTATGAGTACTCAAGTTCTTAGCATCCATTTTAAACCAACCCTAGAATATTCCTACTTGCACGTAATTACAATCAAGATGATTAATTTTTATCCTTCATTTCAATATTAACATTATTATTGCACTAATGTTGTCATTAACATCCAAGGATGGTGATGGAACACCTTATAGTTTACTCTCAAGTTACTCATTGATCATGCTATTTGTAATTTGCAAATTTGAGGACCTCCTCAATGTAAGAATAAAGCAATGACCTCTTTTAAACCAACATTGCTAAACTCTGGTTGACATTTGTGCCACTATGATAATATTATTACTTAATAACAACCAATTCAACAGTCCAACCTTGGTGACTAGAAACATGGTATTATTATTAAGTGCAATAACACCACTAACATTTTTGTTTTGGTCATTATGATAAGATAACATTTAAACTATTACACTTCCAACATAACAACAACCTTGAGATTTATTTTGGTATACTTCTATATTAATTTAATATCAAATTTTAGGACACTAATCCTAATATCAAAATCCTATGATAATATTAATAACAAAACTCATGCAATTGGTACTATAAATACTATAATCCTTATTTATTTTCTTATTAATATTAACCATACCATATGATAAATTTTTTTTTCCCAAAACACTATATCCTAATTTCTCTTGATATATTATTGTTTATTATGAATATTAATAATTCTAATTATTAGTTCTTTATAAAAAAAATGTCATTACCTTAATCAATAACAAAATATACTATTTTCTTAATTCTCTAAATCTTATATAAAATAATAATAATTATACTATTTATCATATAATTATATTTATTATAAATATAAACACAATATACAACAAATATTTGTTTAAATCTCATATTATAAATCTATATATAATATTTATAACACATAATGAAATAGCATAAAATTTTATAAAATATAAAATAAGGACTATTGGTTCTTACCCTTTAACCCATACCCATATAAAAGGAGAAAGAAAATACTTCTAAATATCTTCTTTAAGGCATAATTTAACTAATCTAAGTTTCTTCTCTTTTCTTTGAAAATTTTGTCCCCATCTTAATCTTTCTTATGTAGAATGGATTATTTCTGTTAAATAAAAGGTAAAAGAATGTTTTTGTATGGTAGGAGAATAAATAACATGAAATAGAGTATATCATGATCTAAAAACATTTCTATAGCCCTAAACTGCCATGAAGAATACATGGAGAGAAAATAAGTGTGACGTAAAAATTTTTCTTTGTATTTGTGGATTTGAAACAATGGTAGTGAGAAAGATGCGGAGTGACCTCATTGATATCTAATGACTGATTTCTTTTTGTATGATGAACAAAATTTATTCCCCAAATCTTAATCGTTAATTCTAAGATTATTATTATTATTTTTATTACAACTCCTCTCTAAAACACTGATCTGCTTGCTTTTGTTGGAAGTAATTCCATTTTTTTTTCATTGGAAGAAATATTTTCCTCAATTGAATTTCAAATTTTGAAAAGATGTATTTCTATCACATTTATATATATTAGTTATGAATTTTGTAAAAAAATACTGCATACGTAATCATGAGATCGAGAGTTTATGAGTACATGAAGAAGGATCCTTTCCTTGTGCCTGATGCCATGAATAGCCCAACATTCATGCCTCTACTGAAGGAGTACACTGCCCTTTAAAAAAAAAAATTAATTATCAATATACAAGTGTGGATCTTTTTCCAACCATTACCATTCACTATTGATGCGTCCAAAGCAGATGGAGGCCTATGGTGATTTGGTCAATCACTAGAGGGGGTGATGGTTACTCCACGAATCTTGAGGTAAGTATTGGGAAGAAAACCACTGTCATATTTCAAGGGCATTTATTAGGTTACAAAATAGTATGCCAATGGAAGAGGCACTTGCCTCTTGCCTACCATTCTCATGTAACATCTGACAACAACTTTATCTTTGATTCAAATGCTCATGAGAAGACTGTGATTTCCCTATCTTAATATTAGCATCAGATGACTCAAGAATAGATACAGGTTACATCCTACATAAACTTTTAGATTGTGTATCCAATACAAGGAAGTGGCATTTAAATCTCTCGTTCTTCCAGCTGCTGTCAAGATCTCTATAGCTAGCGAAGTCTGACTAATCTCGACCCCCTAAAAAAAAACTAATATTAATAATTTCAATTCATTCAATTAGGAATTAAACTCTATCTCCCAAATCAAATTAGCCCCATCTACCCCTTACTATATTTCCAAAGACATCATGGAGAAAACACTCAATATTGACTTGTGAACAAACGAGCTTGCATTAACCATTGTTTTCTCTATCGTGAGTGATGAATGTTCTATTTTTCCATGCGGGTGATATGTTGTTTCTATGTGAAGTCACCGACTTCTTCATGGTCTTTGTTTTGTATGCTTATAGCCCAATTTATTTCAATGTCTCTTTTGTCTTTCTTACGAATGTCTCATTTTCTAGGTGGTGATTTTATTTTGATGCAGAGGAGGTGTTGTTATTACTGAATGGCTCACAACCTTTATCTTAGCATATCCATGAGATAATATCTCTTGAGATACACTAACTAACTATTTTGTATATTTGTGTGAGCTTCTCATTTGTATAAAGGTCAATCATGGCTTTTTCTATTACAACATCAGGCCTACTTCCTATACCATCTACACATTGATGGTTGTCCATATTTTGTCCTAAACATAACATTTTGTTACATGATGGACAAAGGGAAGCTATCATTGTAGTGTATGATTCAAGGTCACATATTGCATTGAATAAGCATAACACAATTATTTATTATTTTAAGCGAAGTCTAGTATTTTTTTTTAAACATTAAAAGAAACACTCATGTACATAAAATTTTCTATTTAACTTACGCAACAGAAATGAGTTCTTCCTTTACATCATACACACACAACTTCTAATGACATATTTTTGTACTTACATAAACATATTTCTTTTCACCTCACTCATGAGAAAATTGCAACACTTTAGATCTGCACAATATGTTCTCTTTCTTTTCTTTGAAATACCAAGTACTTTTCCTATTCAACAAGATCATATATATTTTCTTAATCTCAACTCATTACAACAACTCATAGAAATTAACTAAATAATAAACCTATCCATAAGGGCTTGCTCTCCACCCTATTGTAATGGCATCATGGAGCCTCGTAGGCTCTAGCCATACCCACGAGCAAGTAATTATTTTAGCTCCACAATGATAAATGGAGTTCTTTCATCATTTTACAAGGGATAAAACTACCTAGCACAAATTTTAGGTACCCATTTTCTTTAATTTCTGTATTTCAACCATGATCCATATTATATGCCACCTACTTACAACAATCAACAAGGGTAAATGAAAATAGGAAGAACTTATCTTGTTTCTTTTAGATAAGGGACTAAATTCTTGCATCCATTCTTCCTCTCCAAGCCAAGTCATCTTGATTACTCTCTCTCCAAAGAGGTGAACTCCTCCCCTCTTCTCATTCTTACTGTCATATCCATTCAAGTTCTCCAAGAGGAGAAGTGGGTAACACACAAATCTTCCATCTTCTTGAGATATATAGGGATCCTCCAAACCTCCACTCTTTCCCACAAGTGCTCACACGTGTGAGTCTTGTGCCAATTCCAAGAAATTTTGGGGAGTAGAAGGTTGAGAGTGACAAGTCACTCTTCCCAAGCCCCAACACTTTTTAAATTTGTCACATTCATGAATGTGGACTTTTGAGGGGTCTTTTCACACTCCAAGGAAAAGTTCACATGTGTCAAAAAGGTTCCAAACCCATAGGTATAGGTCCTAGGGGTCTATTCTTGTTCAAAAACCAAGGAAATTGATTCAATAATCCCTTTTTAAAACCCAGACAAAAATCCATACGAATTTTGATCTTAACCAAGGGTTCCAACCCCAATCAAACTCACATCACATGATGTCCTACAATTGGATTCTACTCAAACATAATCACCCAACCAATAATAAAACATCAAACCCTTCTAAGTCAAATAGGGCTACACTTAGAACTTCCCAAAGATGTATTTGATTTTATTCCAACATTTATCTATCCTCCTATTTGCATATTTGATTCTTGACCTTTAATGTTAATCCCACATTGACTCACTTAATTTCTTGCACAACATAATTAAGCATAGTTAGACATAATAATAAACCACATTAATTGTAAATCGAATCTTTGTAACTTTATTCATGAATCATTTACATAGCTAATTACTCTTCCAATGTAATATGACACAACAAAATTTATCTTATTTCAAATTCATCTTATAAGTTCGAATATCATACAATAATTCACATGCACGTACATCTTCATTAAGTAAAATAACAATGATATAAAATAAAGTAAAAATAAACTATAAGGTTACTGTTAGACAATCACCTTCATATCCCTTGCAAAATATCTAACCATCTATTTAGGGGAAATATATAACAATTTAAGGTTGTATTAGTCACATGCAAAGAGAGGTCTTACATCAGCCTTTCTGTTTGACTATTCTATGTCGAGGGTCTTTCTTCTCATCTCATAGCATGGGGGGTGGGCCTATGGGTCCACATGGTCAGGTGGAACATGTTATGCAATCATTGGGTTCCCAGTCAGTGTTCACAAAGCGTGTATTTCATGTTGTTATAAATGACCTAGAGCTTTTTCATAGTTTAGTTGTACCATGTTCATTTATGTATTACTCTAGTATTTGATGTATCTTTCCCACTATGTGTTAGGAAGCATGGATGTGCATATGTACTCTTGAAACGATGTAATGTACTCCCGAAATGGGTTTAATGTATTATTTTACCTTCACAAACCTTATGCAATAGCCATTATTTGATGTGTTGTACATGTGGAAATATGCTCCATTGAATTCATACAATGATAATATGTTTATGGTTATTGGGATTAAGTTAATCTAGTTTATGTTGAGTTTACATATGTGAATGTCTCTTATTGATGAAATTATAATAGATGCATGATTATTGTAAATGTATTCTATGCCATGGTTTGCAATGTAATCTTGGAATTCATCCTTTTATCGTTATGGTATGAGTTTAGATTTTATAATGTTGTCACATGTACCCCAAAGGACGTAGTTGATATTGTAATTGTATAATTGCTTTGCATGTTGTGTATGTTCATGATTCATCTTATGTAATTTTCAACTTTCAAAAAAAAATTATGTGGTAATTTGTTAAATTTAGTTGTCCTTTGGGGTTCGCAAAGTGGGGCATTACAGCTTGGTATCAAAGCCAAGTTATCAAACATTGGGTACTTTAGGTTAATTGAGCCTGTTATGTTAACCTTGTGTTTAGACTCTTGAGTTTAGGTTTTCACCCTCCTTTCATTCTCGCTTAGAAATTTGAGTTGGTTCCTAGGTGGTGTTGCCAATGGTGCAAAAAATCGGTGGAAATGATAGGCCCCTCGGTGCAGTGTGCAATGCACCAATATTCTTCCTACCGAGGATGCATTATGGACCCTTGTGTTGTCTTGTGATGTGACTTCTGGTGATGTAAGTTATGTGTGTAAGTGGAAAATGTGTGTTTTAACTTGGAATTTTGTGCTTTTAATGTGTTGAATTGTGTTTTTTGTTATGAAAGGGTGTAAAAATTGTCATATATTTTGACTCTTGAACTTGTGTTGTTTTCTTTCTATCACCCTCGCCTAAATGTTGTGATCCTTTTTCCCTTGATGGCGTGTGTAGGATTCCTGGAGGTCGAGGGAAAGGTTGAGGTAGAGGTTGTGGTGGTGGCCAAAAAACTAACCACTAGAGTACTCCATCTCCATGTTCCCACAAATTTGAACATGGGGAACAACTAGGTTCACAAAACAACCCAAAAGGCAAAGGAAAAAACCTAAAACAACTAATATTTGAAGGTGAGTGGTTATGTTCCAAGCTCAAGAAACCTCATTTCCACCTAGAACCTGGTCTGGTGGATAACCCACATGTGGCAAGGGAAAATAAAATTTGTATTACGTATCAGAGGAGGAACAAAGTTAGCTTAGGAAATCCTATGAGTATTAAGAGCAAACTGATAGTTCCTAAGAAAATTCATGTTCCAACTCTTGGTTATAGGCTTATTCCCTCTAACTTTAGTGATTATGAGGAACCTACTACCAGCAGTGATAGTGATTCTAAATCAATTTTGTGTTGATCTTGTCTTTGGAAGTTATGGCTACCTTGTAAGCAATGTTGTTTGTTACTGTATGGTTTTCTCTAGACTAATGCTCACTTTGATATGTTAAGTATTTTGAGACCCTATTGGTGATTGTTTCACCATTTTTTTTGGGTTGGAGGACATATTATCTAACTTGAGGACTTTAACACTCATTATTGATGCTTAAGTTATATTGATGCATTGAGATTGAAGTTGTGTTTGGATTAAATTGGTTATGGTTATCATATGGACTTGTACCATGCTTGTTATGTATTTGATTAGTGATGGCTTTATGATGTCTCTTATAATGTGATTACTATGTGAAGTATTCAATTTTGAGTAAAAATTTAGGATGCAACTTAGACAAGTTTTATTTAGTCTTTTCAAGAACTAAAATTCCTAAATTATTATTGTAAACTTATCAAATTGTTTTCTTTGATATGGGTTATCATATTAGGGTCCCCTTGATCATCATTGTGGAAAAATTATTTGCATTGTGGAAGAATTGGTCTTTACTCATACTAATAACATATTAAGCAGTATTGGCTAATATTTTTTGCGAACTAGTTCATCTTCTAATTACTCGTTAGCCTTATTGATGGATTTATAATCTTAATAAATTTTAGAATATTGCTTTGTTCATACTGTTTTAGCTTAGTTGTTAAATATTTAAGAGGTATATTCAAAATAAGTACATTTGTAGAATCCTTCATATGATAGTTAGTAATTCTTAACTATAATGTTAATTGTAGATTGCTACTTTTTTAAGATCATGATTAAAAAGATAGTGTAGATGATAATGAGAACCTGTGAATGAATGTAATGCCTCTTGTGTGCTATCACTATTTTGTTACTTTTTCATGTTATGTTGTGTACTTTGAGAATATGATGGTGATTGTTTCACCAGTTTGACTAGTTTGGTTGACAGTTTAGTTTGCTTAGATGACTATGATAATTTGTTTGGATGTTTTTGATATAACAATACATGGTGTTTGAATTTAACTGGTTACATTTATCATCTGGATGTAGGACTATGTTGTTATACAATCGATTAGCAATTGCTTTATGATGTTGATTATGATGTGACTAGTGTTACTTGATGATGTTATTATTTTACTCAATATTGTAGTTACTGTTTGAGGTTTTGGTGAGGGGAACAGTGTAGCATCACCCATTTGTGAGCACCTTGCCACACTACGATTTCCTCTCACAGTGTTTTTTTTATTGGATATATATATATGTTGCTCAACATTTGGTTTGATGCAACATTGCAGGTACAAGGCATCAACTCCACCTGTACTTTTAGGTCTTAGTGTTCCTTAAAAAGCATAATGGGTATGATATGGAAACCATAGTTGACAAAAAAGCTCCCCTTTCCTAGTCCATCACCATGTCATTGTGTTTGTCAATGTCGTATGTTTGTGATCCCATTCCATTTTTGGTATCGTTTCATTTTGAGTTGTCTAATATTACTTGTTATAATTGATGTTACAGTTGCTAGTTCATTGTGTCATTGTTCTTATGCTTGCGTGTGACTTTTAGGAGTAAGTCGATGCTAGGGGGAGAGGATGTAATGTCCCTCTGTTTTGGCCTTACTTGTTCTTTGAGTAAGTAGTTATCCATTATGTCTTATATTTCATTGATTATGATATCATTACATTTGTGAACTTAATAGTTTAAATGGATTTGTTTAAATTAATTAATTAAATTAAAATTAATTCACTATAGTAATTCAAAGGAATTTGGAAAATTAAATTAATAATTAAATAGATTAAGGTTAGGAAATTTAATGGAGTTGGTTGTTAATATATAGGTAAATTAAATTACTTTGTTAAAAAGTAAATGCCTTATTAAAATAATTAGATTAAACTTTATTGTTTTAAATTATATTTTAATAAATTATTATCAAGTGAAGGTAATTAAATTATGGTGATGAAATTATTGTGGTTAATTAAGTTAAATTATTATGATTTAATGTTTACGCGCTCTGTTATGTTGGAAAATTAGGTGTCTCAACCTTGCAAAATTTTCCATTATTATTTTTTATTTGTCATTTAATATTTTCCCACAGTTGGTTATTATTTTATTCAGCTCCAACATAAAAGAGGGGCGTTTGAATTTGTAATTGACACTTTTGCCACATGTCGGTGCCTTGAAAATTGAAATATTAGTTGTCAAAAGATGCCCACATGATAGTATATCATGGAAGGACTATTTTTAGATGTATTATGATAGATTCTATGACAACTGTAAGGGTCAAAAATAGGGGAGAACAATTTGGACGTGAGAACTTATTTTTAGATTGGAATCTTGGCTGAGAAGTTAAGCACATGGTTTTATAAAACTACAGATGGTTTCTTGTATACCCACAAGTCTATAAATTGGAGGCTTGAGGAGAAGTTTGTGAGAGGAGAGTTTTATAAAGGGTTATGCTGTTAGTTTTTCTTTTAGAGGAGCAAGATGTAAATCTCCATGTTAAGGATTTTAGCTTGCAAGTGTATTGTAACATGTTTATTGTTGCAGTTTAATACATTGGTTCGATGCTTTGGAGTGTGGGGTTTTTTACCTGAAAGGGTTTTCCCCACATATATTGGTGTCTCTTCTCTTATGTCTATCTTTCTTCTATTCTACTTCTTTTCATGTTCTTAAAATGTTAACACATATGTTGTTATGCTGCTAAATTTTATTTAGATCTATAAACTACATTATCTTTCCTCTAAGGGTTAATGAGATGGGAAATGAACTATGTATGTTTTCGCTTTAAGGGCATACTAGTATGTGCTTGCATCAAGTTATTGAATATATGTTTAAGAAAAATATAAGATGTTGTAAGGTGCATGTTGGGTTCTCCTTTCCCTTTCAATTGGTATCAGAGCTACAGTGGTTCCATGGTTGCATGAGATTGCATGTGTTGGTTCTATAGTGTTTAATGTTCTGAGTATTTCTTCTATTTTGATTTCTTAGCTTGGCAAGCTTGTGGGAATTTGTTTTGAAGGAATTGGCTGATTATTAATCCTTGGTTGAGTGGAAGTTTTGCAGTTGATCTTATTTCCTGAAAACAACAGGCATTGTGAAGAATGGAGAAGATAGAGTTTTATGGAGTTGATCATGTGGTTATATTTAATATGATATTGATTTGGAGCTCCTATTTGATAGTATGTAATAACCCTCATGCATGGTGGTTATGTTCTCTATTTCTATGGTAAGCTGCAACAAAGTATTCATGTTGGGTGTTTGTTCTTAGCTCCCTGATCACATGGAGAAAATTGGGTTGTCATGACTATGGTTTAATGTGCTTATGTTGGGTGCTTGGTTTTAGTCCTTGGCATTGGAAGGAATTGTTTTGTTAACCTCAAATGCATGTAGGTTGTGGAGTTGATCATTAGATGATTTGAGAGCTTTTGGAACAACCTAGCTCCTTTGTAGGCTTGTACATTGTGGTGGTTGTAGAGTTGTCCTACAAGTGGGCCTAGAGTTCTTGGACCTCTACTTCCTTTTGGTTGACCTAGTACTTGCATGTATTAGTTCATATTGATTTGATTTGAGGGTTTTGTAGACTTTTTGTTCAAAATCTATGGTTATGCTTATCTGTGTTACTCCATTGTTTTGGTAAAGCTATTATTGGTGGTTTTCAGACTTATTGGTCTTCCAGATGATAAGTGGATATGGATTCACATGTATGTTAGTGACATTGTGGTTTTGTAGGTTTTACATGGTTAATAAAAACTTGCAGTTTTGTAGATTTGCAAATAAACTATTTTTTAGATTATGATTCCTTGGGGGTGTTTCTAGATGTAAGATAGTTGCAGGTTTGCATGTATGCTTCGTGCATGTTGTGAGGAGGTTTGTAGCTTTCTCAGTGTGGAGATGTTGGTATGTGATTAGTCACTTATCATTTCTATAGTATTTGATTGATGGGTTCCTTGACTATGGCTACTCATATGTGGACTTGTTTGGAAAATCAGATATGTGGTTGATTTGGTGTTTGAGTCTTGTGGTCTACATGTTATCTTCTTGTTATCTCAGTTTGCAGGTTACTAATGTGATGATGAGTTTGCATGTTTCATGTTGGGATCTATGAGTTATGCAGTTTTGTGGGCTGATCACATATTTGATTGTAGTGGGATGACTCAGATGTGGACTGTCTATATCCACAAGATTGATTCAGTATTTATGCAGACTTTGTTAGTTGGTTTTGTTTGTGGTCATTTGTGCATTCCTATGTTGCATTGGGATGAGAGGATGGATGATTAGATTGCCTGGATAGTTGGTTATTGGGACTTGTAGCATGTTTATCATGATGTCATGGATAGCTTGGTTACACAGTTTAGTGTGCGCTTTTGATAATGATGGTTTTATTTTCTTGACTTGGAGATCTTGGTTCTACTTTATTCTTTTGTACTACTAATATTGCAATTGAAGTATTTGATTCTTTCAAAGCCATGGATTATTTTCATTAAGAGGATGGTTATCATAATTCCTTGATAAGCTTGATATCATAGTTTTAGTGGGAGCTTTGGCAGTGATACAGATTTATCACTTAGTGATGGATGATATTCTACAGTGGTTGTAGTTGTCATGGTAAGACTTTTGGATTATGATCCTTATATGCTATGAAATTATTGACATCTTGAGTTCCATTGTTAGAGGATAGTTATCTTTGAATGTGATTGGAGATGGTATTGTGCAATGATGAATTCTTATTTTTAAGATTGAATTTTTGGCATGATGGTACCCCTTTGGCAAGATATGTTCATTGGAGCAGGTAGTGATCTCCTAGGAGGAGATGTTAGATCATGATGTCATGTGTGTTCCTGGATTTTGTAGACATGGAGTGGGAGCTTTGATAGTGGTCTAGTGAAGTTCTCTTCAGTTTTGAGTATTAATCATTTGCTTGAAGCTTCATGATATTGTAGGATGCATTTAAAGTTGGCATGTACTAGTTGAGGGATGCTCATGGATACTAGAGAGACTTGAGGTGAGGCTAGAGATCTCTTGTTATGGGGATCATGTGTTGGAATGGTGAAATTTCATCAGAAAGACCGAGGAACCTTCACTTGTTATGGACATGAGTTCATGTTTGGAGCTGAGATGAGATTATTCTTGGAGAGATTCTATGAGGCTTGGTGTATCTCAGTGGATCATTCTCATTCCCCACTCTCAGTTCACTCGACAGCTTATGATTTGAGAGGTATTTCCCATTATATCTTTTAGATGTGTTATGTTTCTCATGGGATTGAGTTGATTCATGGTGTTTTGGATACTCATTTGAGGATGGTTTAGCATGATTTTATATGATTTATCTTTCATAGATATGGATCTTGAGCTATGGATAGTTAGTTCTGGAGGATTCATTTTGAGAGATGTTATGGCATGGTTATCTCCTTGTGCATTCAAGTTTATGATATCATTATTTTATGAGGAATTTTTTTAGGAGATGGTTTATTATTTTAAGTTTTGATCTTCTTAATTAGAGGAGCTTACATCCATGTTGGCATTGTTACATTGTTATGCTTGATCTATGAGGTTGAGTGTATGGATGTTGTTGAGGACAGTTTTGTGAAGGAGATCTTATTTGGCATAGAAATTCATCCCCACAATAATGGAATTTACACTTTTTTGAAAGGCCAAACTTGACATTGAAATCAACATTTTCAAAGAAAACTTCACTTCGACACTTATAGTAGAGTAAACTATTAGGCATTTGTAAATGAGTATGTAAACTAGTGGTTTTGTAGAGATTTTTTATGCAATAGATTTTAAATGTATTTAAAAAAAATAAAAAAAATTAAATTGTATTTTTTTTGCATCTCCCTTGATAACTAGTTTTTAATAGTAAACAACATTTTTTAAAAGTGGTGTGTACTTCGGCTTGCATAAATTTTTTTCTACAAAGGATAAAACTCTAATTCTTTGAATTTAGGTTGGTAACACAAGTATCTAGGGCTTTCATTTTGTTTCATAGCATTTTGTTGAATATTTTCCTTTTAATTAAGCTTTGAAGTCAAAACATTTATAATTTAGACATAGGTGCACTTCAGCTCACATAACTTTTTTGGTATGTATTGAAATTCAATTTTTTTTTTGGTTAGAATGAGGACATCAATACCTAGTGGATACATATTTTTCAAAAAAAAAATCCTCAAATTTACTATTTTTCCACAATGGTTTTTCATCGAACTTGACGTTCAGTGAAAAACCTATGTACAGTAAAACTAAAAAATAAAATATAAAATAAAAACAAAATATATTAAATTTATAGTTGTTGGAAAGAACGTTTCGATCACTACAATCATCCAACTTGGTTTATCAAGTTGACTCCATTTGCACCTCCTTCCAAAGCTTTGATAGTCAAAAAAATGCATAAATTTTGAAATGGTGGAGGGGAAGGTGAAAAAAGGGGGTTCATTAGAAGGTGGGTTCATTCAAACCCCCCTTATATGGTGTAAAAGGGGGTTCATTAGAAGGGAGGGAGGTTCATTAGAAGGGGGGGTTCATTAGAAGGGGTAAACCATTTTAAAAATTTTGATGAGAATTTCTAATTATTCTTCGTTCAAAAAATTGTAACCCATTATTGTGGGTTTACCCCACAATGTAGCACTTGGTGGTGTTAGTAGAAGGACATGATATGGTTTGCAGTTTCTCTTTATGGTCTCATGTTTCTTCTTAGAGGTTCTTATTCATCTAGTATGATCACTAGGTTTGTGGTCATCTACTGTTGTACTTTATTGTCTTTTAGCAACAGTATGTGTTCTTTTAATGTATATCATTTGAGATGTGGAGGACATGGGAGAAGTGGAGGAGATCAAAGGTGAGAGAGTGAGCAGAAAATTGTTTATGGAAGTATGATCTATTTTGTAGCAGTTGGTCGTAGTTTGCAAATCATTATAATTGTTCTTTGTATTACATGCTTTGATTATAAGCCACAATTTTATGTAAGTGTTGATTGGTAGACTTTGTGTTGATTTGGTTGGCATTGCTCATGCAGTATGATTCCTAGGATGTATGTATATCTTTGGTAGATTATTTTTCATTGGACTGCAGTATCAAAGGTCTTCAGATTTTTTGCACATCACTGGCTTTGGTGTGTTTGTTATCATGGAAGATGGCAACTTTGAGTAGGATAGTGGATTATGCAGGGATGAGAGCTATAGTATGGGCTGGATATGTCATGTGCAAAAGTTCTATCAATGGTGGGCTTTTTAGTTTGATGTAAACAACTAGTTGTGGTTGTTGTTCTAACTATTTTTGGAGCATTCATGCTCAATATTGTTTTGGAGGTGTTTGGACTATAGAGTTGTGTTCTGGTAATGAGTTTGAAGCTAGATACATTGGTGTGTCTATGTGACATTTTGTGTTTCATCATGTTTTTGGAATTCTAATACTTTTGGCATGTTGGTGATCATTTGGAAGATGTTACAGGTGCTTATGTAAAGCTCATGAGCATAGTGAAGTTCAGTTGAGGCAGTATGGTAACCTTGGTTGTTCACAAATTGGTTGTGTAATCCCCCGACTCTTGCAAGGTATTCGACAAGTGGGAGAATGTTGGAAAATTAGGTGTCTCAACAATGCAAAAATTTTCCATTATTAATTTTTATTTGTCATTTAATATTTTTCCACAGTTAGTTATTATTTTATTCAGCTCCAACATAAAAGAGGGGCATTTGAATTTGTAATTGACAATTTTGCCACATGTCGGTGCCTTGAAAATTGAAATATTAGTTGTCGAAAGATGCCCACATGATAGTATATCATGGAAGGACTATTTTTAGATGTATTATGATAGATTCTATGACAATTGTAAAGGTCAAAAATAGGGGAGAACAATTTGGACGTGAGAGCTTATTTTTAGACTGGAATCTTGGCTGAGAAGTTAAGCACATGGTTTTGTAAAACTACAGATGGTTTCTTGTATAGCCATAAGTCTATAAATTGGAGGCTTGATGAGAATTTTGTGAGAGGAGAGTTTTATGCAGGGTTATGGTGTCAGTTTTTCTTCCAGAGGAGCAAGATGTAAATCTCCATGTTAAGGTTTTGAGATTGCAAGTGTATTGTAACATGTTTGTTGTTGCAGTTTAATACATTGGTTTTGATGCTTTTGGAGTGTGTGCTAGGGATTTTTACTTAAAGGTTTTTCCCCAGCCTGTTTGCATTACTTCTCTATCGCCGACCTATCTTTCTTCTATTATTCTTCTTTTCATGTTCTTAAAATGTTAACATATATGTCATTATGTTGCTAAATTTTATTTAGATTTGTAAATTACATTATCTTTCCTCTAAGGGTTAATGAGATGGGAAATGAACTATGTATGTTTCTGCTTTAAGGGCATAGTAGTATGTGCTTGCATCAAGTTACATAATATAAGTTTAAGAGAAATATAAGATGTTGTAAGATGCATGCTAGGTTCTCCTTTCCCTTTCATGTTATATAGTCCACACATCCTAGCCCATGCATCCATTCTACAAAATAGTTAACACGCCTTGTTCCTTATGTCCTCCCTACTGCTATTGTCTTGGGGCTCCTCCAAACTCCTTCTTCCTGGTAATGACCTTTTGCTTCTCCAATTTGGAAAATTTGTAGCTCAAAAATAAGGCTTTAACAGAGGTTCTAGAGTATGATTGCTTAAAAGAAAATTACCACCAAGATTCGAATAATGGGTGCATTTAGGTTTCATTATTACTGAATCCTTTACCCTTCATGGCTAGGTTTATTTCATGTCTTTGTGTCCATGTTTGCATTCTTAACTTCCAAGGTAGTTTCAAATTCACCATCTGACAAAATTCCCCTATCCTTCTTGCTTCGATAGATGCCCATAACCATCCCAAAGCTTTCGTTTTGGCATAGGCAGTTAGGATACTGGCTAAGGTTGTGAAGTTGGGCTTTACACTTGCCAATTGCTTTGCCTGAAATTGTTTTGTGCAAGCCTACTTTTCAAATTGTTTCATTTAGTATCACTTGTGTTCTTTACAAGGTCATCGTCCCTATTTTCCATTGAGGGCAATTGAGTTTTATTCTTGGTACAAATTGTATTCCACTAGAGAGTTGTTTGTTGTTTGTATACTTGGCTTTCTATCTTGGAGGTTATAGGTGATGAAACATACTCACTTTCCATTGAATGAAAGGCAACTTAAAAGACCTATTAGGAAGCATGCCTTGGGGATTTAATGTGTGATTTGATTAAGTGTAGGAATTTTAGAATTTGATGATGCATTATTTGAATGAATTTTGACATATTTCTATATTTAAATTATATATGCAAAGATACATCTATATGTTGTAAATCATTCAAGAAATTTTGGATTGGTTAAACATTCAATGTTATATATATTTAGTTTGGACTATTTTGTTTTGAGAGTATTCACATTTATAATACAATTTTTCAATCAATAGTTAATGTAAATAAATTTGGAGATTTATATTGGAATATAGCTATTGTTAATGAATAGTCTACTATTCAACTATTTATTTATAGCAATGGTTGGATTGGTTATTAGTTGGATTGGTTATTTAAGAAAATTAGTTCTATTTGAT
>VDFB02365615.1:0-17500 GCA_007258455.2 Sequoia sempervirens
TTATTCTTGTTCAAGCTTTTGCATATTCTGCTTAAGTGTTTTCAATGAGTTTCCTTGCTTAATACTAGTGAGTTGAGTTTTGAATTTTAGTTTCTCATTAGACCACTGATTCACCCCTCACCCTCTCAGTGGTCCTGTACTCCAACAAATATGTGCACTCAAACTTGTGTCTCTTCTCATGTATTCACCTGATCACAGTGAGGGGGTGACAAGGAATTGGGATCTAACTCCAGAGTGTGGGAGTGGGTGACTTAGATTCTTGTGTTGCATAGCTTGGCACAGTCTCTCTAGATTAGGCAAACTATACATATGACATACCTAGTGGGAGTGGTATTGCAGCTGATTCTGGTTCAAATGAACCAAATGTTGACTTTGATGCTCTTGATGAAAATCAAAATAGAAATTAGTAATTGCAATTTTCATTTTGTATTGACATTTGACAAATCAACAAATTATGAATTTGTCAAATTATAAATATTTTCCTTTTTGCAAATTATGAGGTATTTTGCTTTTTGACAATTACGAGTATTACTGTTTTTAAATATTTTGAATATATGTACACCCTATCCAAATCTGGAAAAAAAGTTATGTCATATTGCATACTGAAACTGGAAACTTAAGGTTGGACATGTAACCTTTTCTTTATGAGGTATTTTGCTTTTTGACAATTACGAGTATTACTGTTTTTAAATATTTTGAATATATATACACCCTATCCAAATCTGGAAAAAAAGTTATGTCATATTGCATACTGAAACTGGAAACTTAAGGTTGGACATGTAACCTTTTCATTCTCACAATGGATGATTGTTTTGGGAATTAGTGTACAAATTCCCAGCTCGCCCTGAATTTTCTCTTCCTATGGCTCCTTTAGCAGTTTCTGAAAAGCAATGTGGTTTCTGGAGCCATATTTTCCACCTTATTCCAGTGATCTATAATTGGATGTTTTAGGTGTAGAAAGACATTTATATGTTGTCTACTTGCATTGACTGATAAAAGAATTTAGTAATGGAGTCCTCACGAGGGATGCAGAGGAACATGGATTTTAAGTTGGGATATAACTTATAAGCCATTTTTCCCTTGCTAATAGGTCCATGGAGAAGTCTATTTCTTTGATTTAATGTTGGATCTATTCTAATTGGAATTGATTATTGATAGTTGTTGGAAAATATACCAGAAACATATGTTAATGGGTTCGGCACTTTTATGTGGTGTATTGGCTGGGCTCCATTCGGGTCCAAGATGGCCCTAGGTTTGCCCAAGGTCCGGATAACAAATATCTAGATGTTGCACACATCATAAGGCTGGCGAGTGAGTCTTCCAAAACAGATGAAATCAAGTAAGAAATACATGACATTTTCTTAAACAGCAGCAAAGAAAACATCTAGATGAAGGATAATGCAACTAATTTGCAGGAGTGGCTTAATCCCTAACTTGAGGCTGACTTGCACTATCAGTGCTGACGACGAAATACTTTATTTTATTTTTTACCTTGACTTTTTTGTGTATATGGGGTCTGCATCAGCCAACTGTATGAAGACAGAAAGATTCACGGGATCACGCATCTGACCTGTTGGCTGAAGCTTTGGTTGCCCATGCTTGCAACCCAACTTTTAACAATATCACTGTGTTGGAGCACAAAAAGTCGGTCTCGTCTCTTTTACCATTTAAAACAAGGAGATATTATTTTTCTAGTTAATTGACTAATGAAATTGCCTTTATTTTGTTCATGTGCACAGCATATTCTTTTCCAATAAAGACAGTTTGGAAGTACTAATAAATATTTTATTTTCTTTATAGAACCACTTTGGTTTAGACTTTAGAAAGAAAGAAACCATATTAATGTCCACAAATAACAAGAAGTAGGTAGGTCAATGGGACTAGATGTTACAGCAGTTTAACAATAGAAAGTTCTAGATAGAGAGAACCCTAGAATCAAAATACATAAGACAAGATAAAGTGCTGTGCCACTAACAAATAGCAAGAAAGGTGAACAAGAGCCCCAAAATCAAAGTTTAGAGATAATTTTTCCCCCTCCAACATGGACAAGCACACAAAAAATAAATGGAAGCATGGCCCCAGCGTGTTTATATTTTATTGGTAATAAACTTTGTTAAACGTAACTGCAGTTATAAATTGGGACTTATCATAACTGAAGATAAAAGTAAGTATTTGACATTTGACATTGAATCAATGAATTATGAGTATTTTGTTTTTATGGTAATCCCGAACACCGAACCCATACCTGAACCACCCACCCAGAGAGAAACTGGTATATTCTAATATTTGATTTTGATTTTCAGGAATTTTAAACTACCCATAGACATGGACATGGAAAATCCTAATGCATGAGGGTACTGATCCACCATTTCAATTTCTAACTTTAACTTTTGGGCACTGTAACAACAGATTTTTGAATCTGAATTACCTTTTCTCAGTTAAGCGAGCCTAGTTGTATCCAGCAAAAGAATGCCAATAATCTGGTAGAGTAACAACAGACATCATAGCTAAAATCTATCTATGAGACAAGTCCTGAGCTTGAGATTGCAGAAAATGGTCAAACATTTTAGCTACATATCCCAACCCCTTTCTCCCTTTGAATCACCTGGAGGTACATTCAAAAGTTCAGGATTGATGAGATGATAACAATCAATGAATTCCTCAAATTTCTCTGCTCTTTGGTATCATATTTATACCCTTCTTGCTTCTTGTTTAGTGTTCCATGAGATTGAAATCCACACCAATTGACATAAATGTGTTTTGCTGCCTTTGTAGCAATGCTGGCAGATCTAATAGTATTCGGTCACAGGAAGAGTCCTATGGTGAGATATATATTGAGAAGATTAGGATATCAATATCAATCTTGAGATCTCATTTCTGTTGCTAATGCCCATAGATGGCTTTGAGAGTTTGGACAGTGAAATTTGCATGGATCCCATTGAATAGCCATTCCACCGGATCTGCATATTGGATCTTGATCTAGAATTTGGAATCCCATTGGGAGATTTACAATAGTCAATTTAGTTTCTTACAGCAAGGTCAGGTCTTCCTTGCTCTGGGAGATCAGATTTCTAAAATATTATTGTTTTTCATGAGACCTGATGTGCTCTTGATTTCCAATATTGTATTATAATTGTAGCTTTGTGGGAAACAGGAAACATCTCTGCTTCCTGCAAATTCAGTTGGCATACTACATTGAGTCTAACCAATCTGATTCTGACTGTGGGGACATGACTGCTTTGGTTTTACATCAGATCTGAGAGACTTGAGGTGCATGCAGATGTATCCTCTGTTGTGATAATCTTCTTAAATTTTATCTCCATGTGTTGAGGAGTGTGATTTCTTTCTACCCTTTCTAAACTAATCTGTTTTCATTCTTTGATGAGATCTTGACTTTTGTGACATGCACAGGCAATGGGTAATGGTCATTGTTGACTAATTCTAGATTCATGGCTGTCATGGTTTTCTTTCCATCCCTATTATCTAAAACAAAATTTGAAAACATTTTGAGGTGGATATAACTACCTAGTTATCCTTCTATATAATGCCCCCTTTGGTAAATTCCTAGTTTTAGGCCTGTAAGACAATAATAATCACTAAAAACTAATATTAGTAATAACAAGTATCAACTTGGGCGGGGGCCCTAGCTCGGTTGGCTAAGTAATTCCGTTGCGGCTCTGCTGGTCACGAGTTCTAGTCTCCCCCGTCCCATGGTACCGGAGGGCGTGTCGCGCCAGCGCCACCGGTCACGTTAAAAAGTTTACCAGGCGCACTGCAGTTTATAGGGGGTCGTGCTACCCGATTCCTGCAGTCTAAAAAAAAAAAATTAACAAGTATCAACTTTACACTAACATTCAAATTAATACATAAAATATTATAATATTGAGAGCAATACACCATAGCTAAAACATCATAATAGTTAGATCTATAGTTCATAACATCATTAACATTTGAATTCAAAATATCTTAACATCATTATTTATTATTCCAAGGCATATTCCTATAGCCAATCATATTAGGAATCCACTTGAAATGATTGTAAACTACAATCTCAAGGATGGTTATCCTTGTATTGCGAGAGCATGGGTGGATCCTTGTCCATCCATCTCGGGTTGGCGTACTTGAGAAGACCCTCAAACCCAAGAGCACTCATCCACCTCCTAGCCCACGAACATGGCAATATCTCAAGTCCACTCCATCCCTCAGTCCACCTTGGAGGCGCTCCATCCTCCTTGATCAAGCCCAAGAGCATTCATTCGCCTCCCAGCCCACAAGCATGGCAAATGCTCCATTCCATCCATCCCGAGGTGGCATGCTTGATAAGATGCATGAAGACTGCCTCCCTCAACAAGCCTAGGAGCACTCATACACCTTCCGGCCCACAAGCACTGCATCTCGGGGTGGCGTGATTGATGAAGGAAAGGTCGGTACTTCACCTCTCGTGAACTCGAAAGGTTGATTGACCTCCCTATTTGCAAAACACTTCTATAAATTCAAAATAGATTGTTAAAGGAATCTACTATATTAATTGGTAATAAAATATCATTATGCAATTATGATAATTTATATTCTCAAACTTACTTCCCAATAATAGTCTTGTTGAAACAATATTTATTTCCAACAGATATCTTATGTTTCAATTTTTTCTTTTCCTTTTTCCAATCTCATTCACTTTTATCATTTCTCCACGAGGAAATGATCTCCCTTTTATATCTTATTATTGAGGGAGTCACAACCTTTCATATTTGAAGGAGTCACAACCTTTCTATTTGAAAGAGTCGCAACCTTTCACATTAAGAGTCACAAATTTTCACATTAAAAGGAGTCACATCATATTTATTCTTAATTGATTGATTGAATGATGTTATGGATGTCTTTCTCAAATGAAATGCTCTCCCTTTTATATCTCAAGATTGAGGGAGTCACACCTTTTCACCTCAATAGTTACAACCCTTCATCGCTGCATTTAGAGAATAATAATTTAATTTTCAATAAGTTAATTTGCTAACGCTGCTGTCTATTACTTATAATCAGTCATAATGATTCTTTTCCCTCTAGATCTACCTTCCTTATATACCTTATCTTGCTCAAGGACCACAACTCTTCATATGTTGGTTGACCATTCTTAACAACTTAATCTTTATTTAATGTCAGTTTGGTGTAATATTAAATTATTAATAATCTTTATTGATTTCTTTTGAAACATAGGCTGCAGACATTTAGGAATAAAACAGGACATTACATTCTACTTTTTAGCTTTCTGTTCACATGTCTTTCCAGTTTCCAGCCTGGTGTGAGATTCCTGATTACCATGCCTGGAAAGTGAAGTCCATTTCATTTTGTTTGCTCTTGCTCATATCTTTGGCTTCCTGAGACTAAGCTTCTAGTTATCCTTTCTAAATTAATCTGTTATCATTCTTTGATGAGATCTTGATTTTTGTGACATGCACGGGCAATGGGGAATGGTCATTGCTGACTAATTCTAGATTCATGGCTGTCACGGTTTTCTTTCCATCTCTATCATCCAAAACAAAAATTTGAAAACATTTTGAGGTGGATATAACTACCTAGTTATCCTTCTACTTTTTAGCTTTCTGTTCACATGTCTCTCCAGTTTCCAGCCTGGTGTGAGGTTCCTGATTACCATGCCTGGAAAGTGAAGTTCAATTCATTTTCTTTGCTCTTCCTCATATCTTTGGCTTCCTGAGACTAAGCTTCTAGATGTGGCATAAGAGCATCCATTATTTCCCTCTCTAGTAGGTTTATCCAATCAAGCATACGAGGGATTTACTCTTCCTAGATGCTCATGTTAGTGGAAAATTCTGAAGCAGAAAAGACTTCTCATAATCCATTGTTTGTTCCCATCTACAATTTGCATCTCAAGGAACAGCTGATTTGTGCAGAGTTTGTAATCCCTAAGTAAAGAATAAGCTCAGAGGCTATTATGATCAATTCAGCTATGGAATCTCTCTAACCCTTCATAAAGAAGACTCTTCACAGAATTTACTTGGTAGTGGTTGTAGACAGAACTGAGTCAAGGACTCTGCTCGGGAGGTCATCCATAGGGTTGATTCTTGAAGGCTGGATACCATGGTTTCATGAAAGAAGATTTGTTTATGAAACATTGTGCTGCCTAGAGAATGGCTTTCTTTTCTGATCTAGCACCAAAGATAGGCATGATGTATCCCTTTGGCAGCATGAAGATATCAATAAAGCCTAAGTGTTTCTGTTGGTCATAAACCGACACCCTTGGTGTGTTTAGCCGTAGATAGGCACCCATGAAAAAAGAAGTCGTTTTCTACTTCTAATGGAAAATGAATTCTTTGGGACATAGGGTGGGGAGTGGGGATATCC
Organism: Sequoia sempervirens; assembly: GCA_007258455.2. Taxonomy (NCBI): domain Eukaryota; kingdom Viridiplantae; phylum Streptophyta; class Pinopsida; order Cupressales; family Cupressaceae; genus Sequoia; species Sequoia sempervirens. The sequence goes on from VDFB02365615.1 coordinate 6,355, forward strand.
AGTTCCAGGTAATATCCATTTTCCTTCTCTCTGGTCCCTTGGATAAGTCAACAAAGATACTTGAATACATGCTCTCCCGAGAGAGTTCTTGATGACCTTGAAAGATGGTTGCCTTAAACAATACTTGGGCTGATTAGGTGGAATTGGAGTAATTGCAAGCAAAGGATAGTTCGGACTGCGACCTTAGGTGGATGTTCAGAAGATTTGAGAGTGTGGCTACTGTAGTACTTGAGAAGCATAAATATGCATCTGCCATGATGAATTGGCATAATCGTCATACATACAGGTTAGTTAATCTTAAACATTGGATAAATGTGAAAAAATCATCTGCTCTAAACTTGAATATATAACAAGCCTTATAAATCTCTATACTTTATTTCAGCCATAGCTCTACTATAGTGACATGTCCCTAAAATGGGATTCGTTCCACACAAATAGTCCTTCATCTACACTTTCTATCCTCAAACAATCATCTCTAATATATATTGAACAATATCTACTTCAGGAGCCTCATCTCTTCAATAGGATGTCTTTCGTGAAGTGTATGCTCCTTTTTCTTGTGACATTCCATTGGAAGGAAGCTATTCTATCATGCCCCCGGAATTGTAACACTGAGAGATAAAGCGTTGAAATATAAAATGCATATTAAAATATATTAGCAATTTATTATTAATATAATTATGATTATCATAAGATAATATTATAATTATAATTAACAAATTCATTATAATTAGTGAATTTTGAATATATCTATTAGCAAATTCATTATCATTATAATTATCAAAGTAATATTACACTTATGAAAATAAATATAAATATATATTGAATAGAACTTGAATACAAAATATTGAATATCATATAAAAATATATATATATTGAATAGCATACAAAACCACTATAAATAATAATAATTAAAATATATTAAAACAAGAAACATTCAAAAATATACTAAATGCTGCAAACATAGGCAGCTATTAAAACAAGAAACATTCAAAAATATACTAAATGCTGCAAACATAGGCAGCCACTAATCAAAAAGGGGAAGCGCTGTTGAAAGGCAGCCACTAAACAAATAGTCACGTCCCTTCCCACACAAGAAAAAGCACGACCCTCCACAGAATCGTATCTCTTGTGCAAGGTGAAGAAGATATAAGATAAGGTGGGGTAAGAAGGAGAGTGGCATGGAATAGAAGAGGAATATATTCTGGACAGAATCATGTTTAAAGGATATTCTTTGAAAAGCTATCACAAAGATAACAGTAAACTGCGTATATCTTATCGAACCATCAGCAATAAGGAATAGATAGCAGTTCGATGGGAGTTAAGGTAGGAATATATAGATATATTCTGAAGAAATCACCGAATTATTTATAGCAGACATCTTCTGATTTATGCTGATTGTGGTATGTCCTATCATGTGAATGTGTATTTTGGTTATTGATATTTATCATTCTATACTATCGTATGTCGTTATTTATATTTATTATTATTCTTATGATAGGCTTTCTCTTAACTATTGTAGGCAGTTGTACATACTCTATTATTTATGTTTATTAATCTGAGGTATGATATATCTTACTATTATACGCAATTATATATATTATTCCTGTAGTATGCTTTATCATAACTATTGCATGCCATCATATATATTTATATGAAATATGTGTATATGTATTGAGTATGCAATAAGGATGCCTACAGCAATTATTGAGTATTATAAGTAATTATGATCTTAATACAAGAATAGATTTTATATATATATATATATATATATATATATATATGTATGTATGTATGTATGTATGTATGTATGTATGTATGTATATCCTTATCCTATGATCACTCAAATGTAAGGTTGAAGGAAGCAGGTTAGGAGGATACTCAGAAATCAATAGATGCCATAATCAGTTAACTGCGGTATGTTCTTCACATAACATTCACAACATAATACAATCTGTAGGGTTACATAGTGATGAATAGGTTATTTATTTAATTATTGTATATGCAACATATTTTGTAGAATTCAATATTACTCATACTGGACAATACGATTTTATTTATTAGTCATGATAATAACAGCTCTGTATATTTGCATTAGTCTGATTTATCACATGTTGCTAAATATGACATAAGGGATATATTACTAATCTGTGTCACTGATTCAATATGTGAGGATAGAATATGTGACTACATTATGAAATAATATTTACATTGTCTGACTGTGGTAACCAGCCATGATGAGGGAATTGAGGGCCTACAAGGAGGGGAAACGGTGTTGGGATCATCTTCTAAGTACGCCACTCCACAATGGATGGCTGAGGCCTGCCACATGTGGGCCAAGGGGGCATAGGAGGCTGCTCTTGGGCTTAGAAGGAGTGATTTCCGGGACACCCTGCTGTAGTTGCACCCCAACCTCCCATCATGGTGATTAAGTCATAAGAAGAGGCAAAATGGTTCTGTTAAGGGGAACAGTGATAGGACGCCTCACTGGGCACACCACCCAATATGAATGGCAAGAGGCCACATGGGGCCAAGAGGGGTGAAGCATCTCCTCTTGGGCCTAGGGTAGAGGGTCTCTAGGGCACCCTATCAAACCACTCTGCTCCAGGAAGAATGGATTAGAACTTAAAAGATTCCAAAATATTTATGATGTGATATTGTTTTTTTGTTATAGGATGTTTACTAACCTATTTGCAGGTCTTAAACAGGTAGTTGTACCACTAATCTTACTTTCCTTGTTTTCTTTACATATTCAAATGAGAGCATCATTTAATATTATCTTGTAAATATTTTCCTAATCCTGTCCTGCAGGGACCTAATCAAGTTATAGATATTCCCTAAACCAAATTGATTATTTGAAATTGATAAATTAGGGCAGATTTAGGAATTTTCCAAATTTGGGGACATTACATATTCATGGAAACTTCTAAATTGTCAAAGAATTGGGCAGAGTGAGATAACATATTATGCAGCTAGAATAATTTGTAAATTACCAATGAAAATGCTTCCAATATTTACCTCAACATTTGTTAGCTTTTAAAATTGAGATAGCCAATCAAATTTCAGGTTTGCATATATAAGAACAATGTAGACTTTGTTAACTATGGTAATAAGACATGTTTTCTCACCTTTCCTATGTTTGAACCAGAAGGATTAAGAACACTGTGTAACCAGTTGCTATACTCTACAACAAAACTATATTATTCTCTAATGTAATATGAGACGCATGCCTTTCAAAGAGAAAAATGTACTAATACTATCAGTAAGACTAAGAGTTCAACAAAGAGGTACTTTTCACATTATATTTATATCTTCGCTTATTATCCATTTAACTTCACATTTCCTAAAAAATAAATGGATCAAAACCTTTAGGGTTCCCTATAAGAAAGAAAATTCTCTAATGTTAATGTCTATAAGACTATAAAAATTGAATTGATGGAATACCTGTCCAGAATAAGGAGAGCCATCTTCACCAAACTTTCGTCCTGGAGGTACGAGAGGAAGGACCTGTAGTTTAGTAAATGTTACATCACAAGAAGTAAGACAAAGTCAAAAGAGCTAAAATATGGCATTTTAAGATTGTTGAAGGCAACGAAGAACAAATCAGGCATTTTCAGACGAGAACATATGATTGGAAAGGCACTGTGAAAACCTCCTTGTTGAAATTCAATTTAAATATATTTTATCTTAACAAATATATTTTTGGGAGAAATTTGTGTAGGCACCTGTCTTTGAAAATCGTTATTATTTAACATTATGGATTGAATAAGCTTGAAACATATAAATTTTAGTAATATTATTTCATGCAACACATATATCTCCAATTACCTATATAAAATCTTGCTCCACAAATTGAGTTAGTGATAAATGCCATTACTTACCTGGACAGTAAAGCCCTCACCAGTGCTAGTTTTAGTCAAACGTACACAGAGACACTACCCGTTACTATTATGTAAATATACATTAAGTATTGATATGAGAATATTTACAAACTAAACCCTCTGTAGTGTATATAAGCCAAAATCTGTCCACAAATTTTAACCAGCAAGAGATGGAAGTCTTTAAAACGTTGATTTAGAGTAAAAACATGTGAGAACATTATTGACTAATATAAATGACAAAATGAAGGAGGCCATGTAACATCTTTTTCAATCCAACAACTCAAGAACAATTGAAACATAATCTGGTTGTCTTCGAAAATAGCCTTTGGAAGTAATGGCAAATTTGCATCTTGCATTTTTGTATACAACTAAACCAAGGTCTGATAATTATACCTGGCTATCATAGGTTGGACTTATTCTAAGTAATGTTTATTTGCAGATCTGAAACAGAAACCTGTAGTGGAACATTAAACGGTTAACCCTATGTTAGTAATCTAGGGCCTAGGTGTGCCTGGAGAAAACACACTCAAACAAATTCAAATGTATTAGAGTGCACATATCAGTGTTTCACAACAAAAGAGATTCAAGAATGAGAAGAAACTATGCTAAAACTGTAGGTTGCAAGATTGTTTATGCAAAAGTATCTGCCAGGTGTATCTTTTGTAGTATTACATTCTTCTCTCTAGGAACAACCATATTACATTATTATACAAAAGTAAATATGAGGGGTGTAATGGAAGTTACAAGACCCGCGACCTCTCACTTTCTGTCCATTCGTGTCCTCTGTCTTTTTGTTTTCTTGAAACGTTGTAAAGTGGTTGCACAAAACAGCACTGGCATTGTCAAAGTTGTGCGATTAAAATGAAAAGGAGTTAAGAGTGCCACAGTATGAACATATGTTTTAGGCAATGTCCCAAAGATAGTGGTGAAGATAATATATGTAATGACGTACCACCATTGCATTCCAATCCATCAAAGTATCAGATCCTCCTAGATCATTTGCTTCTCCTCGAGAAGCAACAATGGCAAGTTGCAGAAAATGTGGAGAGTTGCTAGCAACTTGAGCTTTGGTAAACCATTTTCCTTAGGGAGGAATTTGACATGCTTTAACAACTTAGTAAAGAGGAATCTCTTCAATTTTAAAGCATTTGACCCTAGCGTCAATGACTTGATCCATTTCTACAGGAATGCCACAACCAGGATTGATATTTGCTAGCTAAAGTTCTTTTGCAAAGTGTTGAACAAGGGTGGAAAGTAATGGAATAAGAGTTTTGCAATAAAAACATGATGCAAACTGTTACACCCTTACTGAAATTTCAAAAAAAAATATGTCATTAAATTAGGGCCAACCTAATATTGCCTAAAATTATGGCCAACCTGTTTTGTCTTCTTCAATAATATGAATGATTGTGCATTTATATCATTAATGCTTGCCCTTCTTTTCTCATTCAATCTGCAGCAGTCTTCTGGTCAGCAACACTGAAGAGCAGGAAAAGGCATTAAGGGATTGAGATTGGCATCCTCTAGAGCAGAGTAAGCAGGTAAATCACCTAAGGCAAAGTTTAAAGTGTGTTCAAATGCAGCAATGGCAACTCTAATCACACGATCCAAGCAGTTCAAGACGGCTTAAAACACTCTAATCACACAATAAGGCCCTAATTGACAACATAAACAATTATGGGGCACAATCAAAGCAATTTGAATGGCTTAACAGATTTGGTCGTGTGAATGGCAAAATCGCACGGCTAGGTTGCAAATATAGGCAAAGGGAATATACTCACGTGACCAAGGAAAAGCAAGTGGCAGGATATCAAAAATCGCGAGAATAACAGAGAAATGTTAGGCAAAATGAAGTTAATCTTGTAACAGGAGGAACATTAGTGGCAACAAGCATTAAACGGCGTGATCAAAGGGTTTTAAGGTGCCAAAAGACTTCATATTCAGACGACAGGGCATGGAATAAGTGGCATTGGCAAAGAAACCTAAATCGCACGTTCAGAAGTGTAATGCTGGCAGGGCCATCCAAAACGTGCAACTAGAACATTGAAATGACAACAATGTCTTTAGAATCACGAGACAGAAGGTAAGGTGCCGGCAAATAACTCTAATACAAGCAATTTGGGAGAAACTACCACCAAAGTAAATGTAATTGCATGACCCAGCAAGGAAGGATGACTGGAAGTTCTAAATCACACAATATTGGCATGGAAGTTGGCCATTGAAGATAAAATCGCATCCTAGCATACTTTTATCGGCCAAGTGTGTGCCTGAACTCCGAGCGTCACCCTGAAAATCTCCTTCATACAGGTGTGTGCCGGTACTCCAATCAGCTACCTCTTCTTTTTCATCGTGACAAATGATTTCAAGCGCTCCATTCCATAATCCTGTGAACATTCAAAAAAGAGCCACAAAGACGACAAGACAAACAAACTGGCCAAGACTTGATCATTAATTGGACTTGGGAAGACAATAGACGTCGGCTTTAAACTTGACACTATTTGTAAGTTTCGTATGGGTACAACACTACATAGCTCATATGTTCTATTTTCTGGATATCCTAAACTAACCAGAGGCAAATTAAGACCTAGATCAAACAAATCAAGGCCAGCTGACCTCAAACAAATATGTCCAAACGTGAAGTAGTTTAAATTCTAAAGAAGAAAAATAAGCTCGTCAGCATAAAGAATGCAGCGCACAAAACAAAACTGCAAAATAAAATACCTGCCAGACTTTACAGCCGGTGGCTTCAAGCCAATCAAGGAAGCTGAAAAGCTCTTGCCCGAGCTCACCAATTGCGTAGGGACCGGGCAAAGACGTAGGATGCAGCAAAATCCCCGCTCTTCTGCGCTCCGAAGGATCCTTGCGAGGATGCCAGTCCGCATAATCTTCAGGCAACGCTTCTCCTATTTCATAATCAGCCAAATTCTTGGCCAAAATGCTGCTCCCTCTCATTCCCAGTCCTAAATTTCTCTCTAGATTTACCAAGCGGCATCTGCTAAGGTTGTTAAGATTGCGGAGCCTCGGTGAAAATGACAGCGTGCTTTCTTTTTTAGCATAATTTACTGGCAGCGAAAGCGTGTAAGCGCTTGCTATCGCCATAGTTTTTCTTTAACAGAATGAAAAAGCAAGAATGAGATTCGAACCCATCATCAGTCAAATGCAGAATCGCGTATTTTAATGCACAGATTCATCTCTTGTTTAGCAGTGTTTTTTCGTTTTTTAACTTGATGAGGTGCGACGAAATTCATTAGGAAGGATGGAAAAGATCCGACGATGTTGACCTGTGCTTTGCCGGCGTTCTCCTATTGGTTAATCTTGAAAGGGTTGGCTCTTTTACCAATATAAAGCTGTATCCATCACGAGCTGCGGGGAGTGGCGGGCAAGAAGTTCGCTATCCATTACTTGCAACGATGATTTTTTTATTATTTATTACGGGAAAAGATGTAATAGATATTCGATCTCCAACAGTTGTTATGGTTGTGCAAATTAATAAGTTTTATATTTTTAATCAGAGCCACGGGGCAAGTTGTGGAATAGAATGGAGGAACTGGGAGTCCCAAGGGCTCTTAGGGCCGCTGTTCATAGGCTGTATGAGCAGGTCAGAGCTAAAATCAGAACTAATGAAGGTATGTCGGAGTGCTTTGGCAGTGACATTGGAGTCAAGCAAGGCTGCTCGCTTTCCCCAACGCTATTCGGGCTTTATATTGACAAGTTGGAAGAGTGGATAGACAAAGTTGGTGGGGAAGGTATTCAGTTGGCCAATTATGTAATAAAATTGCTCTTGTATGCCGATGATCTCATTTTGATTGCTAAAACAGCACATGAGTTAAGAAAACATTTGAAAGCTCTTGAATCATTTTGTCAGGAAGTTGGGATGCAAGTGAATACTAGTAAAACCAAAATTATGATATTCTCTCTGAGAAGGAAAAAACAGCAAATTAGCTTTATCTTTGAGGGCAATCCGCTGGAAATTGTAGATGAATACAAATACCTTGGGCTAGATTTTCACTATAAGCTTAGTTGGGAAACTTGTAGAGCAAAAAGGATCCAAGGAGGCTGGAAAGCGCTCTACTCTCTACAAAACAGATGTAGAAATGCTGAGCTATGGGATTGGAAAACCAAGAGAACGTTGTTTGGCTTACTTGTGACCCCGGTGGTTCTATATGGGTGCGAAATTTGGGGCAGCAGCATGTCAGATCAGAAATGGAGGCAAGTGGAAAGAATTCAAAAGCATCTAATTGTTAGCAGCCTTAAACTCAAAACCACGATACCTTATGAGATTTTACTAGCGGAGTCAGGCACCTTTCCCTTGGAGGCTTTCGCGATGATTCGGTTACTATGTTACCTTCAAAAGGTTCAAAACATGGACGACCATCGGTGGCCTAAGCTAATCGTAAAAGAAAAGTTGGATAGAAGAAGGAATACATGGATGAAACAAAACAAAAAATGGATGGAAAAGTGGGGTGTGAATATGCAAGATTGTCCAAGTTCAAATGAAGAAATAAAAAAATATGTGAAACAAAAATTCAAAAAAGCTTTATGGACAAAACAATCAGGGCGAAAAAAAGACTATTATATCAAAGAATTCAATCCTAAGGGGGACCATGATGAAAAGGCATATATAGGAGCAAATATTAAATGGAGAGCAAAGATGTTGATAGCTCAACTCCGAACTAGCTCACATCGTCTTAGATGTGAGACGGGCAGATGGATGGTTCCTAAAGAAGAGTGGGAAGAAAGAATATGTCGTTTTTGCGACATGGGATTAGTGGAGACAGAGTGGCACTTTGTTATGGAGTGCTCAGCATACAAAGATATTCGGGTCACTTATGGGGACATCTTACAAGTGGACAACTTAAATACCTTGTTTGAGGAGGAAAGGTTGGTCAAATCTGCAAATTACATCATCAAAATTCACTGTCGTAGAGCTAATCTCGAGCGAAGATCTCAGGCTGTTTAGGGTCTTCTCTTTTCGGTGGTGGTCTTGTGCTGTTCCTGGGTCCCATAGGCTGCTGTGGCCTCGTGGACGTTATTAAAATATTTCATTTCATTTCATTTCATTTCAAATTAATAAGTTTTATATTTTTAATCAGTTTTAGATATTTTTGAATAAATGTCAACAGATATCAATTTTAAATTATTTTATTTATTTTAATAATATTTTATTTTATATTGTTTATTTTATTTTTATTTAAAAAATAATAATTTATATTTGAATGAAGATTGGATATTACACTAGATAGTTTAGGCTAATAAAATTATTTTATTTATTTTAATAATATTTTATTTTATATTGTTTTTTATTTAATTTAAAAATAATAATTTATATTTAAACAAAGATTGGATATTATACTAGATATTTTAGGCTAATATTCAAATGAAGAACCAAAAAAAAAAAAAAATTAAAAATAATTATTTTTATTTTCTTAAGAATTATTTTATAATTTTTTATTTATTTAAGTTATTTTATTTTACTTAGAATTATTTAAGAATGTTTTTTGTATTTATTTACTTGAGAGTTGTTATAGTTTTACTTTTTTAATATATATTAGTGTGTTTTAGTTTTTATATATTAATGGTCATTGCATTTGTACTTAATTAATGGATAGAAAGTAATCATCTTTAAACATTGCGTCAAATAAACAATCAATCATATAGCGATGCATAAGCTGGTTAATAATACATGTCTTGATGTACATGTTTTAGTCTAATTTTTTTAAAGTTTTTTAGATAACTCAATAAAGATGTAGTTGATGTGGCTACATCATTGATGCCTAGTACTCCAAACAATAGCTTTAAGCTCTTCACTCATATGAGAGATGCAAAAAAATCACTAAAATTATATTTACTATTTAGGAGCTTGAGGGGTGTAGAGTTAGGGTGCACAACTATTGGATACTCTCCCCTAATGGGGACTCCCTTGGATGGGTTGGAGCAATTGGAATGTGCAATTTTATAGGGAGGTCTTTAAGGTATTTTTGCTATGTATTTTGTTAAAACCCCAAACCCTTTAAGTTTTGGCCCTTTATATATTATTGATGTAGCTTTTCTAATCTCACATTGATTATTTTATTCGGTGTAGTCACTTAAGTGCTACAATTAATGCCCTTGAGGGTCATAGTTTTATCACCCCCTTGTCTTATTGACTAGTGTATGCTTGTGCTAAATGTGTGTTTTCTCAAAGCTTCTTGGTCGCAAGCATTTTATTAACTTATGCAACACTCTTACTTGTAAAATATGTTATCCATCTCCATGGTGGTATCCAACATAAAGGTACAACCAAGATTTTGACCCCCTATGAGCTATTTTCATAGCCACAATTTTGTATGTGTTCATTCATCTACTACAACAACTATCAGGTTTGTCATTATGCCTTGATTTGAGTTGTGTCATTTCAAATATATACCTTTCAACTAAATGAAGAAGATCTAATGTCACAAAATTTATTGCAAATCCATTTTAATTATTTTGATGAATTATGATGTCATTTGTCATCAATGCAATCGGTCGATTTGAATTGCAAGAGCTATTATAAATTTTCTCAAGCTTCTTGAGTGGTCCCATTTTTTATATGTAAAATTTCTTGTTTCAATTTGAAGTGTTGGTTATTGTTGTTTCCAATGGACTTGTATGAGCATTATTGTCATTTGTACAATTTCTCTTTGTCATATTTATTGACATCAATGTAAAGATATTTGATTAATGTCAGAGAATTTTTAAAATAGTGTAGATCTCGAAGTGATCATTCATTTCTTGCATATGGATTTTTATATCATAACTTTGGATGATTAAGTATGTTTTATGTTTAATATCTACTCTATGATGCATAAGTTTAGATTATACTTCTATGCTTCTATTTGTTGTTTCTCCCCTCTTGTAAACGATGGCTCTTCTACTCATTTGAATAAGCACTGATCCCAAAAATAAATGATTCAATTTCATGTTTCTAAACAAAAAAAATCATTAAATATTAGCTTCAAGATAATTTTTATATCTCTACAATTCATGATTCAGTTATAAAAAATGGGAAAAATAATGTCTTTGAGCATTACCAATTGAAATACTTTATGAATCAAGTCCTTACATATCATCTTGCATATACTGCAATGATTTTATTATCAACTCTATGAGAAGTATGTGTGCACTAGCTAGTCTTTAAACCAATGACAACCTTTGGGTTTAACTTGCCCTAGATACAACTACAGAGCCATTTTATTGTTTTACCTTTCAACACCTTCAATCCCATTTAGGATCTTCTCTTAGAA
>VDFB02365615.1:22500-45119 GCA_007258455.2 Sequoia sempervirens
GATCTCAACCACATGTTACTGACAAGGTATATAAAGGGGGGAGAGCCAAAGTCGTACCCCAATCTAGTCACGTCATGTCTAGCGAAGCGTCGAAGCTAGGGTGATACCTAGATAAGACATGCAGGGTTGGTCCAAGTTTCTAGTACCTCGTTGGGGCTCTCGATCCACACTTACGATGGGCTAGTGTTCATGGTTGTGCCTCACGCACCCTCCTGGTGTATCGAGGATGCACGAGATAACCTTGTTCAGCCTACATAAAGAACCATGTTTCAATCGCTATCTGGTGTAGTGCAGGAGATGTGCACCATACCCCGAAGTTACTCACCATGTACTCCCTTGGGTTGAGATAGAAATCATCATGGTGGACTATGATAGTCTCTGAGAGAGAGCGTGAAGGTGAGCCTGTGGCATCTATTGATGACCCTGTGCCACTAAATCATTAGCTATCTGCCTTTGCAAAAAAGGGTGATCCAGAGAACCACCATGGTATCACGGAGTATTAACCTTGGGGTGTCCCCTCAAGGTGGTGGGCCTACATTGAGTTAGCAAACCCATAATACTAATTTTAGGATTGTGCTGCCTTGAGTGTCTTCTTGTGTGATACCAGTGCTTGTCATCAGTTTGAGTCAGTCTAGCCCTTTACTTGTTGTTTTCCATGTTTTTGTCCTTTGCCATAGTCTGCCCCTATCCTTAGTGGTGAGTTTGCTTCTTACAAGGGTGAACTTGCATTGTGGACAGGCGATACTGCCCTAAAAGGGGCGATTTCGCGTCTTGGGTTAGAGTCTACACATCCTTTAGGTGAACTCATCCTTGTTAGGGGTGAATTTTCTTATGGGTCCCTTAGGCAACCCTACATCCGCTTGTTCCTTGAACAGGCAATCCTGCCATCCTCCTAGGCGAGTCTGTGTCCAATATGTGTCATTTGAGTCTACTTGTTCTATCAAAATAGGCAATATTGTTTCCCAATTGGGAAATCCCATGTCTGGTCCTTGTAAATCCTTATCTACCTATTTTTTGAATATGCGATCTTACTACCCGCTTGGGCGATCTCGTGTTTGGTCTGTGTCATCCCCATTTGCCTATTCCCTGAATAGGAAAACCTATTGTCTGCAGGGGCGATCTCATGTCTAGTCTGTACTATCCATGTCCATACATATCCCTAGATAGGTGATTTTGTGCCATGTATAGGTGATTGTGTCATCTTGCGTTCGTATTGAGTCTTTCCCTGATAAGCGATTTCACTTATTTCTTAAGCGATCTCGCACACCTCTCTATATATTCATTTTGCATAGGTGGTCCTTTCTTTACCAATAGGCGATCTTGATAGCTATAGGGGCGATTTTGTGATATCCATAGATAGGTGAATCCACAATATAGAGAGGCGAATGCGCTATACACAGAGGTGGATCCACTTCCCCATATAAAATCCAGAGAGTCAATCCTTCTCATCACAATTAGCATACATCTTCCCGAGTCTAAAATTGTAACCCAATCATTTTTCCTTTTTATTTCCAGCTCCAAACGATCACTTTTATCCATCCAATAGTCATCCTCATTATTTTAGCTACATCCTTGAACCTAGGAGTCTATCCCGTCCATTCTTCCAATCATCCTAATTTGAGCTTAAATCCCATCCTAATATGAGCTTAAATCGAATCCCAATCTAAGCTTAATTTACATCCCAATTTGAGCTTAAGTCCATCCACATCCAAGATCTTTTGATATCGAAACAAATCTTAATATCCTTTCTTCCAAGTTCTTCTAATCCATTCCATTTATCTTTTCATCATCTTTTATTTTCTTCTAATCATCTATTCCCATCTTTTCAATCCATATCCATCCAATCCAACATCATGAATCCTTATCCACCTCTTGCACAACTAAAAATAATGCTCAAGGGAAATCCCAATTACATTGACAATGATAATGAAAGTCTTGTTGATCAAGATGAGTATGAAATAGATCCCTTTGATGCTATCATTTCTAGTAAGCTTTCTCCAACTCTCATCCAAAATCTAATCAATCATCCAAGTTATCTTATCATGCCTTCATCCACGCTCGCTAGATATCCTTATGCAACCTTTGACAAGGGATATCCAGTATCTTCCCCATCCACATATTCATCATATCCTTCATCTACATCTTTCTCTTATCCAACATCCACATCCTCTTATCCCAATCCTCTATCCAAATACTCCTACCTCAATCCACCATCCCAATCTTCCCATCCTAATCCAACATCCACATCTTCTTATCTTAATCCATTGTCCCAATATTCCTACCTTAATCCACCATCCCAATCTTGCCATCCTAATCCTACATCCCCATTCTCGTATCCTAATCCAACTTCCACATCTTCCCAATTTAATCCGTCGTCTCAATATTCCTATCTTAATTCCCCATCAAATTTCTCCAGCATCAATGCACCATCCCAATCTTCCCATCCTAATCCTACATCCCCATCCTCCTATCCTAATCCAACATCCACATCTTCCCACTTTAATCCACCATCTCAATATTCCTATCTTAATTCCCCATCAACTTTCTCCAGCATCAATCTGCCATCCATATCCTCCTATGTCACTCCATCATGTCCCAATCCTCCACCTACTCCTATTCCTCCATCCAATCCCATCCCTCCATCTAATCCTAATCCACCAATCCATAGTCCTAGTCCTCCACCCATTCATAATCCTTCATCTACTCCTACCACACCATCTAAGCCTACAATAAGAAAGTGCCTCATTCCAGATGTCATCTAAGGACTTATGACAAAGAAGACATCCCCAAAGCCATATTTTGATGTCATGGAGCCATGCCACCCCACTCCACCATGTACGATCACTAGTGATGAGGCCCTTCTCCATCCCACACCTATCATTACTATTACCAATCCTAATGTCATCTAAACCATTGAAATCATCCAACCCATTTAATCCATTGAATCCCCATCTTCTACTCCTAGACCTATCAAAACCATCTAAGACACCCAAATCCAATCCACTCCCCCTAGTCCTAGTATCACCAAAATCCACTCCCTTGAACTTCATGAATCCTCCATCTTTTCATCTCCCCCATTCAAGGAGTCCATCCATAATTCCTCTTCCACCACACCATCTACACCCATTGAAACTTTCCAAGAGCTTGATCCAAAGCATAGCAACACATCCCCTCATCCACATCAAGATACTACCATCTCATCCACTCCATATCAAGATAATATCCCTTCATCCGCTCCATCCCATGATCCCCTTGTCACTCAAGATCCAATCACTCCATTGCATGATCCATTATCACCCATTACCACAAATCAAGATCCCCTCATATCACCTTATCCCTCTCCTGATCCCTTATCACTCACTCCTCCAAATCCAAATGCTACCATCCCATCATCTCCACCTCATGATCCTTCATCACCACCTAACCATACCATCCCAACACCATGCTTATATCCCCTTGGTACTTTTACATTCATCCATGGTGGTTTTCTTGCAGAAGAGGAAGCAAGCATATATGCCACCCATCCTCCCCCACCTAATAATGGACTAGCATCATGTTTCCAAAATAACAAGCATCCTACTATAAATCGAATGCTCAAGATCATGAACTATCAAGGAAATGGTTTATGCCTTCATGAGAAAGGTATTTTAGAGCCCATCCATGTCAAAGAAAATCCACATGCAAAAGGTCTTGGATATGTATCTCAAGACTCACAATCCAAAAATGTTGGTACAACCTCCATACATCCTAAGCGAGCCTCTTCCAAAATAATAGTAGGCTCTCCCCATCACTCCACCAAACCATTTGTCGCCATCCCCCCTCCATATTATCACTTCAAAGCAACCATCCATCTGCCTCCTTCATCCTCCAAATCCATTTTGGGTCCTTATGTCCCCCCATCCACCATCCCACATCCTCCATATACTAAGTCCATTTTAGGCCCTTATATCCCAAAATCACTTCCTCCATCTCATCCTATTCATCCTCTCATCCATCCATCACCTATCACTAGCACACATCATAAAAATCCTAACCTCATAATCCCTAATCAAGATCAACAAAGGCACCCCTCCATGCATGCTATCTCACATCCTGCATCTATTCATCACCTCTAAAATCCTACCTCTATTACTTCCTTCATGTTTCCTCAAAATCATCCATCTCCTCATACCCATCCCATTGCTATTAAAAGCACTTTGGATGCCAAAGTAAAAATGCATACATTCAAACATCCACACGAATCTAAAGGTCTCCATGTACCCTCTAAAGGACATAATGAAGAAAATAAAAATCCCATCCAAAAGTGTAATCAACCACAAATACTACACAATTCCAACAAATCAAAAATCAAAACCATGTGGATCCCAAAGAAAAAAGATGCAGTGAATTCAAATGAAAAATCCATAACAACATCCAAAGTTGCTAATCCAAAAGATAATCATACACATCCTCCATCTCCTAAATCTATTTTGGGTCCTTACATCCCAAAATTCACTATCCCAACTCCTCCATTGTCCCCACATTCTCCATCCATTAATCCTCTTATCATTCCACATCCCCCGCCATATGCACCGATGTTGGTCCTGGAAACATTTCCCCATCACACATCCACCCCATCATTCCATCCATGCACTTTCCAACATCCCATCCATTATCCCACATATATCCCTCATCAAATCCCTTTAATCCATTCTCTTGCATGATCCATACATCCCAATAAGGTTGTACCAACATCCCATATTCACTTTACACATGGGCTCTTATCACCTCATATGGAACTTGATGCTTGAGTCCTTCATCCATCTCCTTATCACATGTCTTTGAAATCCATTTATCCACATCCCTATCCTTATCCATCTCCATCCACATACTATCTAAAAAAAAATTAAAAGTCTAAAAAAATGACAAAAAAAAATATATATATATAAAAGTAAAGAGAAATAATTCGTCCAATGGTGAAAACTTGGCAAACAAGCGCCTTGGATAAGTAACATGATGAAACCTGGAAAATAGGTGTCATGTGTAATCCCTCATCTAGTTTACTTCCACACTTGGGGGCAACTGCATCCCCTTCACCCATCTCCTCCATCCCACCTATCTTACACATCCTACCTATCATATCCCATTTATCCCAATTCCTCCATCCTCCTTGCAATCTTGCTATAGATAGGGGCAACCATATAATAAATGCTTTGGAAACCTCTTGGAATGCATCCCCTTCATCCATACACTATCATAGTCCTTTTCCACCCATCACACTACCACCAATATGCCTTCCTTATCCATGCATCCTATCCACATCCATCTCCCTTCCTTATCCCTACATCCTATCCATATTTGTCTCACTCCCTTATTCACCCATCCTCCTATCTGCCATCACTCTAGCCTCATCACAAATGACCTATCTAGAGTGGGGCATCTCCTTCTTTGTGACATAGTCCTTGGAGACAAGATTCATCAATCATTCCATCCCTTCCATCCATACCCTTATCTCTCTATCCATTCATCCCTATCTTCATTCCATCTCATAATCCCTTGTCATTAGTATCTAGCTATAGGCTTCCCCTATGCAACCTGATGGCATCCCTCTCACTATCATCACTCCCACCTCTTTCACACATCTTTCCAATCTCATATCACTTTACATCACTCATTTATCCATCATATCATCCTCCCAATTCATCTTTTGCTGATTTGGATAACTATTCCATTCCTAAGCTACACGTGATAACCACCATCCTATCCATTAGGTTTGTCTTGTCTCATCATATTGGTTCCATCATTGTATCTACATATCATGGTCATCTCATCATCCCTTATCCATTTTCTTCCATTGGTAGTTTGTTGAACTACGTTGCCCCTGCACTTTCACGTAGGCAAGGATAATCATTTGATCAGCCCCCAAGGCATTTTCCCATCTTGTCTTTGTCATCCATCGAGGTTTTCATTGTCTTCTTTCCACTTTTATCCATGGTCATTCATCAATATTTTGTCAAACTACAAGGTCTCTACACTTTCACATAGGCAAGGCCATCAATCGATGAGCCCTTGAGACCCTAGGTTTGTCCTTATGGTGTGTCTTGGTGTTGTCTCATGTCGTCAAATGTGTCCCTATCCAGCTAGCTCCTAAAAAAAAGATCCATTAGTATCATCTAGTTCAATCAGTTTTGAGTATCCCAAGTCATGTCGATCACCTAATCTATCCCCCATCCTTGGTCTTAGAAAGATGTATCCTTCCTCAAATCAGACTGCATCAATCCCATGCACCTCTCGGTCCTATGGCAAAGGATATTTGAAATTTATTGTGATCTTTTGGTGCTTTTGTATTTTGTTTACCATTTGAGCTTCCTATTATACCTAGTCAAGGTCACCACGATCCCTCATTTCATGGTGCGCTTTGAATAGCATGAGTCACTATGTCACCACAATCCCTCATATCATTTGAGTATCATGAGTCATTATGTTTGACAAAGTTAGTTTGGAATTTTTCAACCTTTTGGAGCCTCTTTGGATAAGAATCAGTTGCTAAATTTTGGACTTTTTGAAGGCATACGAGTTCATGAAGGTTCTAGAACCTATTTTGGTGGAGCTTGGCTACTTAGCCACATTTGTAACTCATTTGACAGTTAGTTCTCCTTATGCAATTTTGGGGATTAGTGATTCTGGAAATCCTTTCTGGGACTTGCAACTTTTGTAACTCATTTTGGCTTGTATGATAGAGGTTACCTTGGAAAATTAATGAAGTTAAGTGCTTTACCATCTCAGTTCTTTTGTTCTTTGTGTGTACTTTTATGATCGATCAAGCCACTTGTGAGATTTTTTTTTCTTGTGGTTTTGTCTCACTGATAACATCTTTTGTAGAAGATTGTGTATGTTGCAGGTTATAAGTTGTGTAAAAGTGCATGTGATTCTAGTTGTGAAAATTTCTTTCCCTCTAGATATAGGCATTAAAACCATCTTATAAAATATTTATGCAAGAAACACATAAGACTGGGTTGTGTATGTTAAACTTTGCTTTTGTTTAAACTCATGTGTTTAATTTGGTTGCAAGTCAAGCTAATGTTCTGGTGCATCACCCTTAGGAGTAGATTTTCATTTTAAAATTATCTTTCTTCCCCTTTCCCTCACAAGTTAGTAGTTTTAGAGTGATAACCAACTAGGAGTCAGCCTTATCTGGAGGTTGATTTCAACTTTAGGTGACCCACAGCCTTGAAATGATCCCATGTTTCTCTAGAAAGCTTAGTTTCATAACTTTGTAGAGGGTGCAATTCTAGAAGATAACAATTTTGGCACGCCCGGTGGGACTATTGAACAAACATTTTGGATATTATATGTCTATTACTAGTTTTTGATATGCAACTAGTAAGTTTCAGGCCTTTCAGAGGTAAACATCAGCATATCATGGCAACTCCAAGTTTAGGAAGTAATAGAAAAGCCAGTGCATTATTAAGAAATTCAACATACTGAAAGGTTTGTTGTCTAGGCTTGCCTATGCTTCATATTTTACCTTTCAATCTTTAGTTATCAAAAATATAGTGACTTTCCACCTCCATTCCATGAGAGTCATGTGAATATGTCTTCTCATCAGCCATATTATATAGAACAACCTATTTTTTTTTTTGTCAAATAACCCTGTAACAGCAGATTACCAGTATTTTCATCATGTTTCTTGCCCTCCCACTCCTGCTCAACTTTTATGTCAGCCATTATATATTCAAAATCAGTCTCCAGAGGAATTTATTGATGCCAATCAACATGACTATTCACATAATCAGCCTCAAGAACATCATTATCAGAGTGTATTGATTTTGGTCAAGTAGTTTGACCATATGTTATGGGATTTGAGCCAAAATTTTGATTCTATGAAGATTAATGATATTAGTAAAGTATTCTTTCACTTTAATAGAATGCTGGTAGATATCAAGAAACAGAAGAAGACCATTATGCAGCAGCAAGAAATGGTTGAACAAGCCTACTTTTATGATCAAGAAAGAGTGGCAAAAAGAATCTAGTTTGAAGAGGGCCTTGAACAAGAGATAGCTACTAAGGAAGGGAAAATAAAGTTGTTGACTGCTCAGGTACAAAATAGTCAAGCTTACTCAGATTATCATCACCAACTAACTGAGGAGTTTCAAAAGAGGCAACTTGAGGGGAGTTTCGAAAAATAGAAAGTTGTTGAAGAAGAGCAGCCTACAGAACCTTGCAGCTCACTCAGCACAAAGGAGACTAAAATTCCAAATCTATTACAAATGGCTTTGGAAGAATATCGATTAACACAAAGAAAAGCTCTCCAAGATGGTGAAACTCTTTTAGAACTGCAACAAGAATACATTGGAGAGTTTTTGATTGATGATAATCAACAAGACAATGGGGCCTTAATTCAGGAAGAAAAGCCTGAAATTAAACCTAATATTATCCTCCAAGGTGAGAGCTTTAATGTTTTTCAACATGTTATGGAGGAGGAAGCTAATGTTGAGATTTTTGAAGAGGTATGCACAATTATTATTCAATAATTTTGTTCAACATTAGATGACAAAGAGGCAAATCAGCTAGAAGAAGTTGATAATCATGGTAAGCTAGAACAACAAGTTCATAAATTTGAACAAATGTTGAAACAACAGGAGGAACCTCATGAACCTGATTTACAAGATCATAACTAGTTGGAAGAGCTTCCATTTAGTTATATAGAGGAGCTTGAGGCTAATACTAGATCACTTAAGCTTTTGCCTTCTTTCGTTGAAGAAGATTTGAAAAATCTTTCTTTGAGTGATAATGAGAATTATGAGCAACTTCCTTTCTAGTGTATAAACGAGCAAGAAGCTGATGTATTGATTGAAGGTGTGTTGGAAAAAGTCATCTCATTGTTCTCCATTGAAGGAATGAATGTTTATTTGGGAAAACATGAGCATACTGAGGAGGTTTCCATTTTTTCACCAAGTCAGCCACATAGATTAGACCTTTCCAGCTAGCAAGGTGATAAAATGACAGTTCATGAGCAAGAATCCAGCAAGGAAAGTTCAAGCTTTTCCCTTACCATAGGCTTTCCAATAAGATACCTAGCCCATATGGAGTCCAATACAACACCAATGATCAATCATGCAATCACACATGAAGATACAACAGAAGATGTTATCAAGGATGCACTGACAGCTAAACATGAGTATGTTCAACTCCAATTCATTTTTTCTCCTTTGATTGACAATACATATGGTCTATTTAGTGCGGTAAGTGAACTTATTCACCTCTTTCAAAAGGCAGTGCATCATCTTGTTAAACATTTTCTATGTATCATTTTTACTTGGCTCTCCTTAAGCATGTCAGTCACTGCATATTGAGAAGAATGGGCAGCTATTTCAGTCATTCTGTAAATGGTTTTGTTTGACCAGTTTCCTACTAGTTAGTGTAGGGTAGGTTTAGTTGCAATATTTCAATTCCCTAAGTGTTGTCCCAACATAGTTAGATAGTTTCCTTTCAACAATTTTCCTGTTTTCATAAGTTTCCAAGTGACATGTTCTATTTCAATGGGTCTCAAATGAGTTACAACCTTGAAAAAAAAAATTTGGTCAGCCTTAGAGTTATCAAGTGACTCCATGCCCAATGGACAAGTCTAGGCTACTGGTTATATGTTTAGCAGGAAAACATCCAACAAATGTCACCAAAAATGTTCCCAAATTTTCACCTATAGGTTCAATCAGGTAGAACCTTCTAAACTTCCATACAAATGGTACATTTTTAACCTCCCTATGTTGCATTCGTATATACAAATGAAATAACTTGAGAGACTACAATTACAAATCATTGCATTTATATAGATGCATGAAACACAAGAATATTTTGCAATTTTCTTTTGAAAAAGTTATTTTATTGAACGAAATATTCATTTAACTCACACAAGCCGTGAGTTTAACTATTACTAGCTTATTCAATATAAATCAAAATTAACATGTACATGAATAAGTAAATGAATATAAAAGAAAGTATGTAGGGAGGGTAACTAGTCATTTCCTGTGAATGACTGGTTATTTGTCGAGTCTTCTTGGCTGGTTGTCGTTCACTTATTCTGGTATGTTCCTAGCTCCTTAAGGTTCCTGTTTCCTGCAATTAATCAGAAAATGTGTTAGAGCAATGCTCTAAGCAATGACAAGTTACACACCATACATGTTCATTTACCCATACATGTATAAGTTAGTCCTAATCTGCATTCAATAAACATGTGCATTACAAGTCTCCCAAAAAACCATTGAAATTGTCAAACACACTTGAAATGCACATATATTTTATATTTTTTTTGCTTCATGTGCAGCTATAGGTGCAATCATCTATCAGATTAAATATGAGTGGGGTAAATGTGGCTCCCACAAGGGTTGATCCCAACTCATGATAGTGTTATGCAAGGTATGAATAACATCAGTGCTGCAAGTTAATTTCATTTTCAGATTTGCTTTGTAGATTCAAGGGAGCAATAATCTAAGCTTCAATGAACTCGTTATCCAAAGATAATAAAAAGAAATATCATTACAACAATCTTCCAGTTATTTAAGGAGGATGATAATTTGGGATTCAAATACAATTCAAGATTGCCATAATATGAAAAACAATAAACAAGTGTGACAGGGGCGACATTCCTTATACCCATAATCCTCAAGCAACAATCATTATGATCTAAGAGATTAAAAGAGCAATGTTCAGAGTCACATGAATAGATAACATGCTCACAAGAATGAAGACAAGGCACAAAGCAATAATGGAAGATTCTTATTTGTATTTTATCAATCTTTGACTAAAATAGTCATGCTAGTATGGAGATAATGAGTCAAAGGAGCAGCAGTTAAAGAACATTACTGTGACTTTTGTAACAATATCATGTTCCTGAATAATCAACCCTCTTGCATTGGCACATGAACATGGTCATATCACTGTGCCCTGTTGGTAAGAAATGACATAGGCAGTTGAAGAAACTTTAAGGACAATGAAGCAACATGTAAAAAAAAAGCAATCTTAGTTATCATGTTCACAAGTAAATAATGTCAACATTATAATATTCTCCCAAGTCAATGCTTCAATGAATGCATGATAGCAATTATCAAACTCATAAGAAAGGGAAAGAAATCATTGAGCTGCACAAACTATGCTATTAAATGCAGCTCCAACATTATTATCAAGTGAACAGTCAAGACTCCATGCCCCTACATTTCAAAAGTGGATGAAACAATATAGGGTCATGCATATATGATAGTGTTTTGCTTGCAAGAGGCATAGTAAAGGAAAGTAATGGTGATTGTTGATTGCTCTTGAAAAGTGTCAAACATAAACAACATAGATACCATACAAGACTAAGTAAGTGAATTCATATCCCCAACAATCTAAAAAAAAAAAACAGTAAATCAAATCCAAACACGGGTCTTTATTACAACATTTTTGATGCTCAAGTTGATGCAGTGTACTCAGCGATATAAAATCTGGGTTATACAGACATGGATATATTGTTTTTAGAATATGAGTGGCCATCAAATGAAAGAACTTGATACAATATAATGTTGATACAGATATGGCATTGCTAAAATTTGTGGATAATGAGTGGAGTCTAGTAGGAAGTTTTAACTGGCATGCAACACATGAAACTTCAATGGGGCACACAAATTCATTAATCAGTGGTGACAACAAAGGAGCAACAACACGCTTTATGGAAGATTGGTTTGAAATAAAGAGTGGAAATTCTACTTTTGTGGGCACTGAAACAAATGGTTTTGGTTATTACATAAGTTCATTGAGAAAACTGTATAGAAGAATTTCAAACATAATTCCACTAGCAAATGAAGATATTTACAAAACTGCAGCACAAGTGGCAGGCCAATTACAAAGATGTCTAGTATTGCCCATTGGGTTTGAGGCTCAATGAGACAGTGAAAACCTCAGTGATAGGGCAAGGGTTGGATGGAAACTATCACAGTCCCATGCTTTGGGTTTCACCTTGGCAAAACCTTCGGTGTTACTCTCCACCTTCTTGAACCTTTAGGCCCTAAGATTTCCTAGACACCTCTGGTTCTTCTGGCCAACCCTTCTATCAATTGCATAAACCTAACCAAGTCTAACTTGGTGCTTTCTCCTCCATCTGCCTTCCTAGCCCTTATTCTTCCTAAAGGTTGTCTACCTCTCCAAATCTCACTAACTTGTTGCAGAGCGTGTTGTATCCTCCAAAGCTTCAAAAACCATCCCACTATGCTTTTGGCTCAATGATATGTCTTCACTCCTTCATCGCTACCACCAAAACCTAGTTTAGGGTTTAGGAAGGGCTAGTAGCCCTTGAGCCCCTATTAGGTCTCTTAGCCTGAGAAATGAGGCTATAACTTCTTCCTACTTGATGAACACCTCAGACTTGCAACAAGAACCCTGGCTCAATTTTCTAGCACTCCAAGATTTTTAGGGTTTTGGGCCTTCTCAGGCTGTACACAGGGGTAAGCCAGATTTTGAGTGATTTAGGGCTTTTTAAGCCACTTCTTGATGCACACAGTGAGAAGGTTGTTTCCTCCAGACACCAAATGGACTAGTGAGGACCCCTGACTCTTGCTAGGTCTTTGTAAGGCCTCCAACTTATACACACCCTGAGTTGCCTGAAGGTGAACACCCCTGCAACGTTAGTGACTGTATTGCACTGTCTTTTCCTAACTGGGCATAGTCTGCTTGCCTAGGAATAGAATTTTTGCATGCTTCTTGAACTCCTAAAAACCCCTACTCCTAAGATATGTACAATCATGGAGTTTAGCTTCATTCCCAATGAACCCGTACTTAAAGTACAGTAGCAATGCAGCTAAAACCCCATTGTTCTATAATTTACCAGTCAAAACTGCAATTGAAAGAAGAACACAATAATTACAAGAACCTTTGAAAACAAATACTAGATAGCTAATGTTCCAATTCAATGCTTCAAAGATAATCACACTACATACTGAAATTTTCAAGATCCCTGTTCAATTCATTATTTTGCAGAAACAAAAACAAGAACAGGAAAACAGGAAATTGCACACTGAAAACTGTCTCTATTTTCTTGATCAAAAGCTATTACAACTTCTACATTCCTTCTAACCTTAATTCATGGTCAAGCCATGTTTTAAATAGGCCTCCAAAACAATTAAGATCATCTTGTCGAACCCACATATGACCTAATATTGCAAATTATAAAACCCTCTGTGTTTTCTAACCTTTGACAAGGTTGTCAATCTAGACAAATTAGGACTTTAAAAACCCATCCATGCTTTCCACCTCCCAATCCATTTATCTTAAAATATCAAGTTTTATTCCTACTTCACCAAATGCTAATCAAAATGGTCAACATGACCAACACCAACACAACCAAAATATAACTTCAAACAAAACTTCAAGGGAACCTAGTATTTTCCCAGGTGCTCCTGCACCACTCAGTTTATTACTGCATTTTTTTAGTCCAATGTTGGTGGCATCAACCCAAATGTAAGGGGTGAATTTTGTATAGACACTGGATTGCCTTGTGATTTTATCACAACATTTACAATAAAAAATGAGCTATGATATGGTCGTGGCCTAGGATACCTAGATACAAAGAATGGAACTCCAAAAGTTTCATTAGTTGAGGATAAAATACACAAAAGAAATGGGTTGTGGCCCTAAATCATGCAAAGAAGACTCATTTGCAGAGAAATCCCTAACAACTATCAAAGTTATTTTTCTGTGTTGCACAAAGGTTGAATTACAACCATTTTAAAATGAAGAAAAACAGTGAAAAATCTCAATGGATGCAGCCTTGAAGGCCATGAATCGACAAAAATGAAGACTATTATTCATATATTTTGCTTGAAAAACTTACTTACCAATTTTCTCACTGAGAGATCAATGGATTTTTGAAGGAGACGAGCCATTATTGCCTTAATTTCGCCATGGGAAACCTTCTACAAAACCTCCATTAAGTACCTAGGCAAACCTTCATGGCAGCGACTGAGTTCTCCAAGGAGCTTCGATGCAAATGAAAAAAACATTTCATGTTTGTTTTTGCTTTATCTTTAGGGTTTTTTACCCTAAGTTTTATGAGGGCCAATAAAGTTAGGCATTTTTTTGCTTTCTTTTATTAAATATTCATTGCAACTAACTCCATCGTGGGTTTTGGCTTTCAAATATGAAAAGCAACTTAGGTATTTTGATTTAGTAAATCTTTTTCCTTAAGTATTTTTCCTTAAGGTTTATGTTGAATACATGGGAGGTGGGACTTTTATTTTTTTTGCATTTACTTTATATTGTAAATGACTAATTCTAAATGATAATTTATAAATCATTTAGTTGAAGTTATCACTTTTAAATGCAAGAAAATAGAAAAATATATGTTTATATGAATAAATCAGAGGAGGTTTCCAACGTATGGTCATTAGGGAGAAGATATGCTTTATTTTTGACTTGAGTGCAAATAGGAGCACATGTTCACAAGATCAAATCATGGAGGAGAAATAGGAGCATTTATTTGCTTTTGAGGAAAAATTGGAGCTTTTGGAGGGTTGTTTTACGAGTCATTATGTTTGACAAAGTCATTTTGGACTTTTTCAACCTTTTGGAGCCTCTTTGGAGAAGAATCAGTTGCTAAATTTTGGGCTTTTTGAAGGAATACGAGTTCATGAAGGTTCTAGAACCTATTTTGGTGGAGCTTGGCTACTTAGCCACATTTGTAACTCATTTGACAATTAGTTCTCCTTATGCAATTTTGGGGGTTAGTGATTCTGGCAATCCTTTCTTGGACTTGCAGCTTTTGTAGCTCATTTTGGCTTGTATGACAGAGGTTACCTTGGAAAATTAATGAAGTTAAGTGCTTTACCATCTCAGTTCTTCTGTTCTTTGTGTGTACTTATTTGATCGATCAAGCCACTTGTGAGATTTTTTTTTTCTTGTGGTTTTGTCTCACTGATAGCATCTTTTGCAGAAGATTGTGTATGTTGCAGGTTATAAGTTGTGTGAAAGTGCATGTGATTCTAGTTGTGAAAATTTATTTCCCTCTACATATAGGCATTAAAACCATCTTATAAAATATTTATGCAAGAAACACATAAGATTGGGTTGTCTATGTTAAACTTTTCTTTTTTTTAAACTCATGTGTTTAATCTAGTTGCAAGTCAAGCTAATGTTTTGGTGCATGACCCTTAGGAGTATATTTTCATTTTAAAATTATCTTTCTTCCCCTTTCCCTCACAAGTTAGTAGTTTTAGAGTGATAACCAACTAGGATCCAACCTTATCAGGAGGTTCATTTCAAATTTAGGTGACCCGCAACCTTGAAATGATCCCATGTTTCTCTAGAAAGCTTAGTTTCATAACTTTGCAGAGGGTGCAATTCTAGAAGATAACACTTCCATCATCTTCATTCATCTCAACAATCTCCAATCTCAATCTAATCGCACTCCATTCAATCTAGCACAAATCATCTAATCACATCCTTGGTCTTGTTCCCGACCTTTATACAAGCCTTGATCCAATCATCATCATCGTCGTCATCATCGGGATGTATCCTTCCCTATCCTTTTGTGTTGTTTTGGGATGTATCCTTCCCTCATCAACAACACTCTCATCATCATCACCGGGATGTATCCTTCCCTATCCTTTTGTGTTGTTTTGGGATGTATCATTCCCTTATCGACAACACTTTCATCATCATCATCGGGATGCATCCTTCCCTATCCTTTTGTGTTTTTTTGGGATGTATCATTCCCTCATCAACAACACTATCATCATCATCACTAGGATGTATCCTTCCCTATGATTTTGCATTGTTTTGGGATATTATTCCCTCATCAACAATGCTCCATCCATCATCAATCCATTTTGGCTTGTAGCTTGACTAGGGAAACATCACATTTTTCCTTGAATCCATTTATGCTTGCTTACTTCTCATATTCTCCTTTCATTATCTTTTCCTTATCCCATTCCATATTTTATCCATCATTTTGAGAGCACACTCATGTTCTCTTGAACTTGCATGTCCTCTTGATGGGGAATCCTCAATCCCTAATCTTAATCTTCACTCCCATCATCTTTCTGCCTAGTCACTTCTTTGAATGACTGGGGCATCTCTCACAATCTAACCATCTTGTTTTAGGTGCTATGTTTTAATTTTCTTTGAAACAATGGTACTTTGTAACACCATCTCAAAGAGGGGCAAAATATAGACACTGAAAATTGACCACTTTAGTTTGGTCAATTTACCCCCAATTCAACTAATGTCATATCCTCTATATTAATTAAATAATACCCTATTATTTAATTAATATTCATTATCCCTTATCCCTTCATCCTAATTTATTTATTCTATCATCTTTAAATCCTATCCTAAAGTAAATAATTACCTTTAATTATTTACTCCCATCCCTTATCCCTTTTCCTCTAAAGAATCTATTTATTTAATTCCCCTCATGTCACATCCTCCCTACCCTTTTTCTAATCCTGATTAATTTGCATAATCCTAGATTAAGGATGTGCTCATTCTTAATCCTTGATTAGGGAGGTGTCACATCCTCCATAATATGCAAGTGGATCATTAATCCTCATTACCCACCTAATCATTTGCCTAATCCCTCACACAACCTAATCATTGATTAGCTATCCTAACCTATCCATTGGTCAACCCCCTAATAAATACTACCCACATCCCAATGGAATTTTTAATTCCATTTACAATCCCCATGTCCTTGCCAAGGGAATTTTAAATTCCATTTATTCATCCAAGGTTTCTAAGGAATTTTTAATTCCTTTTATCATTCCTATGCACATTAAAAAGGAATTTATAATTTCGTTGGTCAACTCTTGATCTCAACCCTTGATCTTCTTCCCCCTTTCAATCTCCACCATCCATTTTATCTCCCTTGGCTAAATGACTAACACTTAGCCATTTCTGCATTCTAACCATTCTCAACTACAATCTATCACATTCAACCCAATCTTTCAATCTCCATAGCCAAATCCTTGCAACCATAACCATCTTGCATCCATTTTGTGACCAAATCAAGCTACAACAAGTTATTATGCTGCCGAAATCAATATAGAGCACACATATGAAGCCATCAAAAAGGGTAAACAAATACATCAAGCTCAAACAAGGTAATATTTTGGTATTTTATTTACAAGTTTGAGTTTCATCTTTAGCCCAATGTTGATTGTTGTCTTTGGTTTTTATCTCTTTCTTGAGTTTATTTCTTGCATTCTAGATGGGGTAAGAACACTTTCACACAATAAGCATAGGTGAGTATAAGTAGATTCCTTATACTCACCTATATAGTTAGAACAGTGGCCATAGTATGTCACACTCACATCTAAATAATCTCAGACTAGGGTAAACACACCCACTAGTAGAACTCACACTATCCACATATTTAACTCAATCTGCAATATTAGGTCCTTATATTATATACGTTATCTTGTGTAAATTGTGTCTCCATCAATAACAAACATATAGGTATGTAAAATACTTAAATATATATACTAAACTCCAATGACATATGCCTTCCTAAGACTCCAATTTCCTAGGTAATTTTTGGTTTGGCACTGACCCTAATATCAAAAATTTCACCAACAAAACTCACATAAAGGACAAGGCACATGTTCTCTATACCATCTAGTAGTAAAAATTCTCTCTCTATAATCCACAAACCTACAACCTAAACTACTATGAAATAGAGTTCACATACTTCCTTTTATAAACCTAAAATTTTCTACTTGGTGTAGCTTTCTTTATCCCCATACTAAGAAAACTCAATTCTCTTAATTTCTTCACCTTCCATAAAAATTTGAGATAAAATAAACCTAAATATCCATATGATTAATAATAATGAAATGCAATAACAAATGATCACCAACATGTTAAAAATTTGAACAAAGTGATTCAATCAACTATACACAAATCTTAACTTTACTATGAATTGAACCAAAACTTTGGGATAAACAATAGACCATAGAGAGAAATATTGCAAACTATACCATGTCCTACCATTACTAACAAGTGATCTAAATGTGATAAACAAATTTTCTTAAAATCCCCATACTGAAAATTCAATAGAACATCGAACTATTCAACCTTGAGGTCAAACATTGCATCATCAACAAACTAAAAAGATGTAAGCTTCTGAATTGAAGGAAGATCAAACTAATAACCATTCCAACCCTTAAGGAACATGTACAAATCCACTAACCATCCTATGTACTCCTCTAACTATTTATTAAAACTAACATACATAGCTTGAAGCTCGTTCACGTAAGAAGACCAAGGAAAACAAAACCATACCATGTACATATAAAAATAATTCTAAAAATTAACATACATGGCTCAAGACTCGTTCACGTGAGAAATAAAACATCTAATAGAATACATCTAAAACATCAAATGGACAATGCCTATTAGATTAGACTCTATTGAATGGAATTTGTGAAGGGAGGTGTATGGGAGTGTTCCTCCTAAGATTCTCTAAGCCACGCATGTCTAGCTATGAAAAATCATCTCTTCAAGTCCATGTTGAACTCTTTTCCAACTCTAGGTGTAGGATTATTGTTCTTTCTACTGAAACCTCATTAAGACTCATCATTTTAACACTTGATATCTAAATATTGATAGAGATCTCCAACCTAACCCAACTCTAAATAGTAACAAAAAGTGCTTAAGTGATAATCTTATACTAAAATCCAACTATAAAATTGTAAGATCCATGAGCACCCAAGGAAAATGATCATAACACTCAACTAGTGGATTGTTGAGAATGATGTCTCAACCTTGCTCCTAGTGTTAAGATTATAAAAGTATGTTTTTCAAATATAAAATGACAAAACTCAATTTATGGGTAATATAATTGGTTTTTGGTCAAAATAAATATTCTTGGTTGCTCAACACCACTTGCAAGGTGTCTATTTTTTAAATCTCTTCAAGTAATTCAATTTTAATAAAATTAGCCTAATTGGCCCACTAAATCAAAAGTTGTGGCCTCCAAAAGTTTCTATATGAAATGGAAAATTTTGTTGTACGCATAAGAGAGTTGTAAAGGGGCATTACACTTGTTGACCAAATTATGATGTGTTTTATGACATATCATAGGGAATCTTCGATTTGAGATAATTTGGGTGCCACTTTTGGGTGGTTTTAGTGAGCATGGGTTTCTAATTACCATTTGATAGTTGCAAGTTTTGTATCTCATATATATTAGGTGCTTAATATAAAGGTTGTGTTTAGATTTTTGCAAATATTGTTAAGCTATAATAATTCCTCCAAATCTTTGGTTTGTCACACCCTTGTCAAGGCTTGAGCTTAGTAAGTGTATTATAATCATGGTTTACTAAATAATATATCAAGCTACTTTTGAGCGTGGGGATTTTCTCTTGAAATTATTTTCCCTATGTACACCAGTGTTATGGTATATATTAAATATTTTCTATTTAAATATATTTCTTCTTTATATAATTGTTAAAATATTGAAATTTTCACAGCACTTTCCTTAAAATAATAGTGTAGGAAGTTTTTCACATACCTTGCCTCCTTTAATTTGGTATTAGAGACTTATCACCTTGAATTATAAGTGTTGGGTATAGGTTTTTTATACTAATTTTTATTTGAGTGAGAGATTCCACTGAGAGGTTTTTGATCTCATTGTAGGAAGAGATGGCAAGCACATCAAGGATAGAGATGGAGAAGTTCTCAAGCACAAAACTTGACTTGTCGAAGCTTAAGATGGAGGTTGTGCTCATAGATAAAGATCTATAGGCTATATTATCTAGATCCAAACCTACATATATATCATAAGAAGATTTGGACAACATGGATAGAAAATGTAATGGTCCTATTAGGCTTGGTTTGGTTGATTTAGTGTTGCTAAATATGTATTAAAAGACTATATAATAAATATTCAGAAGAAGATTGGAGAGATTTATTAGGATAAATCTATAGTGAATAAGATTTTATCAAGAAAGAAGTTTTATACCCTTAGGATGGAAGATGGTGGGTCTATGGATGAACATCTAAATTCCTTTAATATGGCAGTTGTCTAGTTGCACTCTATGGAAGTGAAGATGGAGGAGGATCAGTGAACGGATTTGTTGTATTCTTTGCAAGGTTCATGGGACCACCTTATTATGGCCATTAGGAGCACTACCACCAAGTTCAAAATGGATGAATTGGTTGCATCTTTACCTTCAAAAGAAATGAGAAGGAAGAATTTTGAGTAGATTAAGGAGACCCTAGCTATTTTTGGAAGATCAAAAAGAAAGGAAAGAAGAAGGACGAGAAGCAATATAAGTCTAGATCCAAATTTTGTGGGAGATCCAAATATCCTAGTAAGTTCAAGGTGAAATGTTGGAACTATGAAAATACTTGACATCTAATAAGAGACTATAAGGACAAGGAGAAGAAGAAGGTAGATTCTTATGATGAGTTTGAGGGATCCTCCTAGGATGAAGGTAATTCTTTTGTTATTGCCTTCTTATTCATGTATTAGAAGGTGTATGGATGATATAATCTAGTGCCTCTTTCCACATGACCTCACATCAAAGTTGGTTTACAAAATATAAAGAATATGATGGTGGAAGGTGTACGTAGGAGATGATTTTAATCTAAAGATTGTTGGTCATGATATAGTTCTAATTCAACCCTGATGGACAAGTGAAGGGGATCGATGGTGTATGACATATCCATAGTTTGGCACATAACCTACTTTATGTAAGTAAAATAAATGATGCATTTGTGGAAGTTATTTTCCTGAGTGCAGGGAGTAATATGATCATAAGAGCTATGGTTTTTCTAAGGGTGTATGGATTAGCACTTTGTTTGAACTAGATTTATGGATAATTTAGTGTAATAGTTCTATAGAGGAGGGGGACCTACTGCTCAACACCCCAGGTCATGGGAGGGTCTAGAATAATTAGTTGCTCTAATCTACCCCACGCTAAAGGATTGTTTAAGATAGGTTTGATGTTTGAGGGGACAAAAAGGAAGGGAAATTGATCTGCCTCTTTCCTTTTGTCAACCCAAGAGGTTTAGGAAGTCAGGTGAGCGAATTCCCGAGTCTAGATTGCAACTTAGGAAACTCTCTTCCAAAGGACTCCAACGCAGAGGACGGATGATAGTGTGGCGCGCTAGCGTCTGTACATATAGAAAGTGTAAAGTATAGCCAAAAATTGGAAAGAACTTACTAACGACTTGACCAATACAGTTTGATACGATGACTGAAAGAAAAAAAGAGCTAAAATATTGAAAAAACAAGAAGAATACTTTAATAATGCCAAACTAGAATTTGACAAGAGCGAAGGTGGTAGAAATCCAACTTACGATCGGTCCAGCGTCCAACAAGCTCCACATGTTCACAAAATGCCTACACACAGTAGAACAAGGAAAAATGTTGGGGCTGTTTTGGGGCTTGCCACAGTCAAACCCTCGTTTTGGCATTTCAACCTCCACGGACAGCCAGAATAGCCACAATAGAGAAAGTATGATAAATAAAGTGTTGAAATGGAAGTAGAATGTGATATGCTAACGAAAATATGCTACTAAAACAATACAATGATGCTAAGTGAATGGATATCACTTTCCTAACAAGATGCTCTCAATGCACATGAAGGAAGATGTGAGCTCTCAAGCTTGTGAGTTCCAACGTTTCCGCAACAACGAGATGAATAAAACCAACAAAGTGTCAAATTGGAGCTTCAAAGATGGTGAAAATGTTGTGAATGAAGTGTGTATAATGCTTAAGAAGATCAAAAACTGTGTGTAGAGGATTAATGAGATGAATGAGATAGTGTTTTGAAGATGAAAGGGAGGCCAAAGGAGTCGTTCAAGGTTGTTCAAGTGAGTAGAGATGTTACACTTCGACACCAATGGAGAATTGTAACACCTCTATAGATTCCAGAGGCAGGAATCTTGTCAATATGGCAGCACATCGCGTAGACGTTCGCACGCTGCACTTGCATCCCTGACATAAATTCCCCATCGACACTACAGATAGATTCCAAATGGATGGAGAGCAAATGGAGGATGTGGAATAGCATCGTCGAGTTTGATTTTTCAAAGGTAAGGGGTATAAATAGGGAATTTGCAAGGGGTGCAAATTCATGCCATTACATTTTTCCCCCACTTTAGCAAGCATAAGTGTCAAAAAATGCACGATGAAGTACATTGAAAGTAGATAAATATATACCTCAACCATTGAGGAAGCAGATCGCAATCTAACCCACTCAAAAGCACAGGAAGAGGAGATGGCTCCACAGGTACTCAATCTTGAGGAGAGTTGAACAAATGTGTCGCAAGCCTTCAAACCTATGGAAAGGTCAACAAAAGGCTTTGCAAGTGCTCGGTCCGATAGAGTTGAACAAAGAGATCTCATAGGATGAAAGTGCTTTACAAGTCCTCAGACTTGCAAAGGAGGTGCCCTAGGTGCTTGGTCCTGAGGGAAGCCCAATGTGAGAGACTCCATGGAGTTTGATGAGCCCTTACAAGTGCTCAATCCTACAAGACAAGCTCGAGGTCCTTGAATCTCCAAGCTTGATTGAAAAAGTAGCTTTGTAGGTCCTACAAAGCAACATGTTAATTTGTATACAAAACATGTTAGATAGAAAAATCCACACAAGTAGATAGACAGTCCC
>VDFB02365616.1:0-47948 GCA_007258455.2 Sequoia sempervirens
TATGTCCAAGAATGAAATGATATGCACAATGTGGAATGTTATCATCTTGAGGATATGTCACCAACCTATTCATAGGTGGTAATAGTAGAAATTCTTTGTTTAAAAGTATTTGCAATTTCCTTTCACATTTAGGTGGTGGATGGAGATTTAACTTAAGTTTTTGTAACTTGTAAGGTCTTTTTCATTTGCTAGATTCACCCTTTTCTTGAATAGAAGGAGGAGGACCTAAAGTGATCCTCTCATCCTTTTCATTGCCATCATGTAAGGGTTTTTCTCAAGGAAGAAGGACATTCAAATAAGGAGGGGAATCAAAGATCATCATTCCATCATCACGAAGTCGCCAATATTCTCTAGAAGGCTTGTTGTTATGATGGGGATATTGATAACCTAACCCTGTTGTGTTATCATCTTTTGGAGTTTTCTCTAAGAGTTTATGAATGTCATGTTCAATTGTTGTGTCACATCCTTGTTTGCTCAAAATGGTAGAACTTTTTCCATAGGTTTCTTCAAGGTTGACTGTAGTATTTGTTACTTTGTTATCATAGAATGATTGAGTAGTTATTTATTTAGAAGAACTAGGTTCACCTGGTGGAGGGAAGTTAGGTCCTTCATTCGTTTTAGGATGTAAGTAACCAAACATATCAGGAGGTGGTACCATAGGAAGGTCACGTTGTTTCATGGATAGATAAAAGGATGCATTAGCTTCAAGGTTGTCAAGGCATTCATTTAGGAACTTATTTATGTTGTCATCATCTTCTCCAATGATGTTGACATCACGAGGAAATTCATGAGGAGTTGAAGGAGCATGAGGAAGTTCAATCTCATTAGGATTAGTTCCAAAGGAACAACTTGACATGTCAACTAAGGACTTTAATGACATCCAAAGCTTATTAAAACACATAGCCATGATGCAAAGGAATGAAAGGAAACTAAGTGCAAGAAATTGAATAAAACAAAAAATATAGAAATAGTAACAAAAATGTAATAGTAGAAAACATAAATGCAGAAATGATCTGGAAATCACAGAAATCACAATGCAGAATGTGCAACTGAACTAAGCCGCCTAGGGTGGCAAATTAGTCTAGGTAGTGAATTTTTTGAATTTTTTTTGAATTATTTGATTGGATTTTATGTGTTTTAGGCTTTTAGATGCAAATATAATATGAATATGAAGAGTTTTGTGAATTTTTAATGAAATGGAATGCAAAAATACAAGCTAGATGAGCTTTTCACTAATACAAATTTTAAAACCCTAGGATGCAATTTAAACAATGCAAAATGAAATGCAATGTCAATGCAAGTTATTCCTAGGATGTAAATGCACTTAAAATTAGAAATAGGATGTTCTAAATATAGGTTCACCAAAATGAACCATAATTCTTTGTAGGATAAGGGCTCTCTTACACTTCTAGGGTTTTGCACCCAAAAGGAGAAAGGTATTCCAAAAAAACTTTGCGGTTCACTCAATACTAATGCTAATATGACTAAAATATGCCTAAATGGAATGCCCTAAATGAAAAAAATGGGTAAAATTAATTGAATACTAATGCAAAAATAATAAAATGTAAATTATCTGAAAACACAATATAATATGCAAAATGACCTAAGAATGCAAACAAACTATAATAGAAATGAATGAGACTGGAGAGGTGTACCTAGAAACTAGAATGTGATGTAGAGAGGCTCTGGAATACTATAGAATCTATTGTTCAAGCCAACTGGGAGACTTACACCAAGCTCGATGACTTAGTCCTATTTTGGGGTGATTCTACCGAAACAAGTTTCAACCAAAAGGGTATCCAAAAAGTTAGAAAACACTTTTTAGGCCTTGTAGTTAGACTAATTTTCCACTGATGTTGACTTATTCCACCTCCAACTTTTTATAATTTCAAGGATGCAATCTATAGCTTTTAGTCTACACTTTGGTTCCTAACAGGTGTCTAGATTTGAATCTGCATAATTCAATCTGTAGGTGATCTCCAAGCTTCTTTTAGGGATTTTTTGACTTTGAAAGACTTTTATGGATTGATGACACCTTTTAACACCTTTCTCTCTGAAAAATCTACATATAAGACCTACAAAACACACATGCAAAGAGGGGAAAAAGGTTTAAGGGTTAGTGAATAGGGGGTTTCCTTGGTCAAACCCTAATTTGGTAATTAAACACTTGAAAATAAAATGAAATGGAAAGAGAATGATGAATGAACAACATGCAATTCTACAACTCACCAAACCCTTGATGTAGAAATCTGAAGATATCTAAGTAGAAGCTCCAATGAATGTAGACCTTATAATTCCTAGAATGATTAAGAATGATTAAGTGAGTGAATCAATGAGTAAATGAGTGTATGTGAATTGGGAGTAAAAGTGATAGTAAAAAAATTTATTTATACTTGATAATACAAAATTTCCTAAAAA
This sequence comes from Sequoia sempervirens, assembly GCA_007258455.2. Lineage (NCBI taxonomy): Eukaryota > Viridiplantae > Streptophyta > Pinopsida > Cupressales > Cupressaceae > Sequoia > Sequoia sempervirens. The sequence continues at coordinate 2,419 of VDFB02365616.1, forward strand.
TACCACATCACAGGCTGACCTCAAGGTGTAGAAAATAATATCCTACCAAAACTTTGAAATAATTTTGATTTTTGTGCCAAGTGGGACTAAGTCACCCCTAGTGGCAACTTGGTCCCACCAGTGCAATTTCAATGGGTTTTGAGAATTAAAGTGCAATAAATAATGTTTAATGGGATTATTCTTTGAAACACACTTAAGTAGGGCATGTAAGTGCATTAAGGGGTCATTAACATAAGAAAGGGTCAAATTATTTATGACAAGCTCAGAAAAGCATGAAAGTTTGTTACAACACTTTACGACACTTTCGAAATAAGGTTTGGTAAGTGATAAAAAGAGGTTATTTAGGTGAATTATAATAAGAGGGTCCTATAAAAGTGTGAAAGTGGGTTACAACACTTCATAACAATTTTGCAAGGCATCATAGAATTCTTAATGATTCACAAGGGTCCAAGACCTAATGTGAATGTGTTGACCACATTACAACATTAAATTTGGGCAAAAATAGGCCAAGATCCATAAGAAAGACCCAAATGAGCATAAAAATGTCCAAAGATACATTTTTTGTGACACATCTAGAAATGCCATGAAATACCTTTTTCACTTAGAATTCTATAACAATTTCACTCAGATGCCTTCACTTTGTGTCTTGAATGATGAAAGTAGATGCAATTAATTCAAAACCATTGATAGTTTGGTATATACATATAATATCTTCCATCAATGTCCAAGAATTCTTGAACACATGAACAATGGTAGTTGTTTCTCATATTTGAATAGGAACTATAGAGTTGTGAAAGATTGATAGTGATCGCAAGAATTTGAAATCCCTTCTATGAAGAGAGACCCTTCTTTCTTTTTCACATCTTTGTGACATATGTCACAATTTCGAGGACTCATAGGAACAAAAAGAATACCTTTGATGTCTCCCCAATAGTGATTTCCTTTATAAAACACTAGATATAGGAAAGACATGACATGTAGCACAATTTTAGGAGTTTAAGGGAATATAATTGTGGCTTAACTTTCCTCTATGAAGGTTAAATCTAGCACGAAAAGAAAAGAACCATATTTATTTCTCAAGATAGAAGCATTTTTCTCATTCATGGAGGTAATTTTTTTCAAAATAAAACTCCCATGATGGATATAGTTTATGTGACTTAAAAGAGTTTAAAAATCATGTGTGTGAATAAACAACTTAAGCTACTAGGGAAAAGAGGGGTTGATAATGATCAATAAAAAGATACTTCACTAAAGAAATTAAGTTATTGTGTGAAAAGAAAGTTTATAATTTGATTGGCTCATGACCCATACATGTCAATTACATTGGGGACAAAAAATAACATTTCACAAGCTCATGGGAAGAATTTAATAATATTAAAAGATTTTGTAAACCAAAGAGATAGCTTGAAATGATGACATGTGTCCTATGGGACCTGATAAAGTGCAAAGCTTCAATGGGCTCACCCAATTCTCTATCAAAAGGGGCCAATAAACAAATGGGATGAAATCCATAAATTCATGAGTTAAAGAGCTAGGAAACCATAATGAAAGGTAAACGATAAAATATAAGAAAAGTGCAAGGGCTTTAGGTAGGTCTTAGGGTTTCAATGAGGGTTAGATTTTTTCAAAGCCCTAATGAATAGTTTTAATATAACCTTGTAAAATCATAGAATTTTTAGGAATTCTAATGAACCAAGATAGATGAGAGGGATAAAATTTGCATAAGTACCAGCAATGGCTCTAGTTGGGGATGCTTGTTTTCAATAAACAAGGTAAAGACCCATGTATCTCTAGGTAGACCAAACAAAAATGAACAAATATCCAAACAACGATACAATTTTTTTCACTAAAATACAATGTTCTGGATATACCATATCTTGTGAAAAATAGGGTTTAAGGAATTTTCCATGCATTAGAAATTCTATAATTTCACCATCCATATTTTGTAGAAATATGAATTCTCACCATGATTGTTAAGCATGACATAAGGGCTTGTCCATATGGCTTCAAATTTTCCATGTTTTCCTTTTTCCTAGATTATGACATTCCACATTAAAATCAATTCTCCTATCAGTAATTTCCTTTATGATGCCTTTTTGTTAAAAAAGTATTTAACTTTTAATGATTTTTCAAGATTGGTATTGTGTGCATTTATCCTTAACTCATACAACTCTGTAGGTTGATTAATTATAATTATCATGACATTATTAATGTATTCATCATATTCTTGGATGAACTTGTAAATTGGTATCAAGTTGTTTATTGGCATTCTTTCATCTAGCCCATATACCAATTCATAAGGAGACTTTCTTGTAGCCTTCTTAATTATTGTTATGGCATCCCATAGTGCCAATTTCAATTTTGAATCCCATGAAATATTTTTTTCCCAATCACTCTTGATGATCTTTATCATAATCTTATTACTAGACTAAACTTGTACCTTTCCTTAGGGATGATATGGAGAAGAATAAGATATGTCAATCCCATAGTCATAACAAAAGGTTGTAAATTCATCTGATATGAAATACATAGCATTATATACAACTAACTTGATAGGAATTCCAAACCTTATTACAATATTCTCCATGATTAAATTCATGAAAACTTTGCTAGTAGCCTTTCTAGTAGGAATATATTCTACCCATTTGGTAAAGTAATCATTTAGGTCACAAGAATCCAACTATGACAACCACTAGATTTCTAAAAAAAATCATCTATAAAATCAACACTCCATTGCTATAAAGGGGCTTCTACAATCAATATTTTCAATGGTAAGGCACTAGATTACTTCAATTTTCTTGAGAAATTCTAGCATGCATCACATTTCCTTACCATTTTGTGAGTATCAACAAAGAGAGTGGGCCACCAATATCTAGACCTTAGGATCTTATGGGTATTTTTTTTTACATATAATGTCCACCAAAAACTCCACTAAGCATCTCCTCAAGAATATTTACAACCTAATCTTCATCAACATATTTGAGCAAGACACCATCTCTATCTCTCTAATATAAACAATCCTAGAATATGATTTACTTTATGACGTGAAACTTGAGAGTTCTCTTTTGATTATTGGTCATGTTCTTTGGACATGAAATATTGTTCAAATGATACAAAATATCCTTGTACCACATACAAGACCATAGATTGCATCCTTTAGAGGTGTATCGTATTGTATTTGATTAATCTAACTTGCATCAAGGTTAGACTCAACCATTAGCTTAGATAAACCTTATCCTCTAACTAGCTTAATTATTTGGATGTCTATATTGAAATCTTGAATTTTGTTAATCCATCTACATCTTAACTACAACACTAGGAACATAGGAAACTATTTTTCTCCTACTATATAAGGCTTGAAATTCTTTACCACCTTAACCAAAGAACATGCTTATTTTTCTACAATATCATACTTTAACTTTGTTGACTAGAGTGACTTGCTATAACCCTCATCATTATTTTGTAATAGCACAAAAACAATGGTATAAAAAGAAGCAAAAGACAATATCTGAAAAGGATTTGCAAAATTGGGTGACTTAAGTATTGGTGCTTGTTTGATAGCCCTTTTGATATTATTGAATGCTTGGAAAAATTCATCTCCCCATGTAATTTATTCTTTCTTTCTTGACATCTTAGAGATGGCCTTAGTTATTTCTGCAAAATTGGTGATAAATCTTCTAACAAAAATGATCTATCCAAAGAATGATAGTTAGATTCTCTTGAAAATTTTGGGAATTGGAATTTTATCCATTGTTGCAACTCTTTCAGGATCAATCCTAATCCCATCCATTAAAAAATATGACCTAGTATTTTACCCTTCGTAACACTGAGTGTATGTTTATTAGGGTTCAATGATATGATATATTCAATGGATTTAGAAGTTATTTTCTTAAGATGAGTATAATTTTCTTCTAATTTCTTGGAGAAAGTAGTTAAATAATATTGGTATACTACCATTATTTTATCAATTAAATTGGAAAATGAAACATCCATGACTCTCTAAAAAATTTCTCCAATATTAGTCAACCCAAATGGCATCCTACATAAACATAGGTTCCCCATTGTGTAGTATTTTTTTTTATATTGCCCTGATTTCTTTACTACCACCTAATTATGCCTTTAGAAACCATCCATCATAGATATTATCTCACAACCAATTACCTTTTGTAGCATTGCCTCTATATTTGGTAATGGAAAGTTATCTTTTAATGAAGATATGTTTAAATGTTTGAAATCAACACACAATTTTACATCTCCATTATTTTTCCTTACTGGTACCAAATTAGAGACCCATGTGGAATGTCTAATTGGCTTTATAATTCCACCCTCTCTAAGATTCATCAATTTGTGTTGCAACTTTGGTGCCAATGTTGGGTTAATTGGTCTTTACTTTTGTTTGAAAGGCTTAGCATTATGATTCAAAGGAATCTCATGCTATAAAAATCCTTTCTATAATATTCTAGGTCATCATAATACCATGAAAAAATATTATTATAAATTCTTAACAAGGCTATAAGAATAATTCTAATCTTGGGATTTAATTTCTTCCTAATATAGATTTTCTTAGGAAAATTTTGTGTGCCTAAATTTATCTCTTCCAAATAATTTTAATGGATAGGGTTTGACTTAACAACACATTTGTCTAAATTTTCAAAGGATCTTTCTAAGGAAACCAGCCCCTTTGGGATTTTGTTAGCCTTCAATTGAATAACCTCATTCCAAAAGATAGTCTCTTTTCCATCCACAGTTTCCACAAGGTTTTGAAAGTCTATCTCTTGATTAGTGTATTCTTCAATACAATGAATTTTTTTTAGTAAATCTTGATCATCATTAAAAAATTCCAGTTACATACATTTCAAGCACTAATGGCTTATTTAAAATTTCAATGGTGGATATACAAGAAAAGGTTATATCATTAGGCCAAACTATAATATTGGCCAAAAAATCAGCCATGGAAATTTTTTATCTTTCAATCCATTGTATAGAAAATACATCAAACATTTCTAGAGTATCCCATATTGCAGACTTGTACTATTTCAATTGCTTATTCTTTGAAACATATTTTTCTCGTATATATGACACTACTAGCTCTAAGTCTCCTAAAACTCTTAATTCCTTAATTCCATGTTTGATCACCATATTAAGTCCTAGAAAAAGTTCTTCATATTATGCACTACATTGTTTGTGCATTTGAATTTGAATGAAAATGAATACTTAAAGTACTTTCCATTTGGTGAAATCAAAATCACCCTAGCCCCTGCTCCTTCTTTTGAGAAATCTCCATCAAAGAGCATCAACAATAAGTTATTTTCTTGTATAGACTACTTATTCTCTTTATCCAATGGTGTATCTTTTTTATGTTTCTATCTGAGAGGTGTCAACTTTAAAGTTATCAATATTAGCATCAAAAAAATAATACCTCTTCATCATATTCAATGTTTTCAACTAAGATAGGAGATGTTTTTTCTCTATTTAATTTTATATTTTTTACATTGATGGTAATCATGGTATATGACAAATCCAACTGCATACTTCCACCTAATGTTGCAACCTGTTTGAACCTTGACAACAACATCCCATACTGAGTTGGAATATCAACAACTATGACATTCATTTTGAAATCCTTTTCTAGGTATGTAACAAGTTTGAATTCCAAGTCTTTTATAATCCCAATCACTAGGACTTTTCTTGAGTCCATTTCAAAGCATCTTCCATATTCTTTATTGACTTGTAATCCTAATTGATTTATTTTATTCAAATGCATAAGATTTGTAGAGGATCTTGAATCAATCATGTAATTTTTTACCAATATATCATTTATCAATAAAGAAACATAGGAAGGGTCAACTTGAGATGGGCATTTTGTCGTAATTATGCCTAGATATAATTTAAGCACCTCTATACACACATCATCTACTTCTAACTTATTGTTTTTTCTTTTGTTCCTTTTCCAACTAAAAACTAACCTTTTTGTCTTCAACAAACAAATTAGAAGAACTAGTAATCAAGGCTAAGGCCTTATCTTCATTCTCATCATCTCCAATAGTGGGATATAAATATTAATTTCTGGTAATACTTGTTTCATATCAACTAGAGAATAGCTAAGTGTATTGGAATCTAAGTTGCTAGATAAAATAGGACTACTAAATTTTCCTTCTTTTCTTTGAATATTCTCCTTTTGAGCATTCTTTATGTTAGCCATTTCCTCTTTCATCTTCTTATTTTGATACTTAGCTATGATAAACTTGGGAAGAAAAATTAGTTATTAGATAATTGATTGATATTTTCTTTATTCTCTATGTTCTTTCCTTTCCACATAGTTCTTTCATTTCCTTATGCATGACCTTGACCTTCTTGGTAATCCTGAATTGATTGATACAACTTGTGAAGAATCATTGGAATACTCTGAAGATGATGGAGCCTTGAAAGAAATGTTAGACTTTTATAACAAACCATTTAATCCTCCTAAAAATAAATAATTTACATGTGTTGTGATTAGTACTAAGCAAGAAGACAAAGAAAACAAAAGTAATGAGATTGATAAGGACAATGAAGAATACAATCCTAAATTTTTGAAACAAACCACACTTCCTTTGGGAGATACCATCAACATATTGATGGATATTAATAACAAAGATAAAGTGATTAAGATAAGAAAGTTCCTTGATGAAGATGAACAAGAAGACCATGCAACTTTACTTCATGACATTCCCAAAATTTTTGCTTGGACTTATCCGGATATGCCGGGAATTGATGCTAAGATAGTGGAACACAACATATTCCTTGCAGAGAATGCTAAACCAATTAGACAAAAGATATGAAAGATAAATCCTAAGATAATTTTATTGGTTATTGTTGAGATTGAGAAACTCCTCGAGGCTAGTTTTTTAAAGATCTCACGATTTATTCTATACCATAAACTTGTTGTAGTTGCAAAATTGAAGTAGTCCATATAAGGTTATTTTGTAGATCTTTTTCGCGATTCAAAAATAATCTTTGAAAGATGACTTTTCCCTTCCTAATATTGACATGATAGTGGACTCGACTGCAAGACATGCTTTGTTATCACTCATGGATGGATTCTTTGGATACAATCAAATCTTTATCAACCCTCGAGATCATTTCAGACAGTAGTACCTACAAGCGGGGAACTGTTGTTTGTTGATGCATGCTTTTAAGTTGGAGAGACGAAGGCATAGCATCAACCAAGCTATAGAGGTGATCTTTCCTTGATTACATACACAAGATTTGGGAAGATTATATTTGATGATATTCTAATGGCCAAATATTTAATAAGCCAAGATAATGTTAACATCAACTGAAAAAATGTGGAAGATGAAAATATAGCACATTAGGATTGAATTTGAAGTGTCTTTGGGTGTAGATGGTGAAAGACTTTTATAGGTTTTATTTATCTATGAAAGGCGTGAGGGTGGATCTTGAAGAAAAATTGATGCTATAGTTAACATGCCTCTAGAAATGTTTTCTCAATTTGTCATGACTACAAGGGGAAGAATTTGGGCTATTGTCATTTGTAGCATCCTTAGTAAAGATGCAAACATTGTACAACTCATTTAAAGAGATGTTAGATTTCCCAATTTGAATAAGGATTGTAAATAGGATTTTGAGTTGGGTATCTACCTACTCTTGTTTTACAACTAGCCCCTCTTATGCACAAGACAAACCATTTATCGCTACACAACAACGCAACCCACATGCTCGTAGCATTTTTGAAATAACAACATGAAAATGGTAAGAACTATCTTGTTTACATTACATTGGCTAAACTCTAATTTATTATATTGTCACGATATATGACAATAGAAAAGATATTTCTACTAAATTGGGGCATTGCCCACTAAATCATGAAAAAATGTATTGACAAAATTTTATCACAAAATGCGCATAAAACAAATTTATTTGGGATGCCTAACTAAGTGGGTTATGTTACATTTACTTGGGTTTGACCTTGGTACAATGCTTGTAAAGAAGACATTTAAAAGGACAATCCTTGATCGACCAATTAGCTGATGCTCCCTCTCCCCTTGCTTTACCTAATAATGATTTATTCCTTGACAGTAATGTGTTGACGATTGAAACTGATACATGGGAGTTATATTTTGACAAATCTAAGTGTAGACCTAAGTTTTGGTCTGGGGTTATACTAAGTATTTCCTATGACTAAATGCCTCCCTTAAACTTTCCTCATGCTAGGCTCCAGACCAATTATGGGCATTTAGTTATTTGGATTATACCTTTACTTTTAACTTCTGGGAGCTCAAATAATATTAAGATGATTTGCAATTTGATTCGACAGAAGAGGCGAATAGATTGTATATCAAGTGGAAGCATGATTAATTATCAAAATATGTGATCTACAATGACTCTATTGAGCACCTTCAATTCAAGACCATTGATAGCATCCCATGAAAATATAATCAACATGTGAATGCAATGGAAAGTGCGGCTTCTTTGATATCTCCTCAAGATCCTTCAAACAATTTCACATTTATTGTCCATACAATTATGAAGTTACCATCAATAAAATATAAGGTCAAGAAATTTTATCAATCACCATGGAAAGCTCTAGTGAATGGTACACACCAATATCTAATTATTTTGAGAGGTGCATTTCACGGTGAAGAAACAAAGAATATAGAACTGCGTTTGAAAAATTTACAACACCAGATACACGCATAATTCTTGCGGATGTGTTTGGCCTTAGAAGGTGCTGGTGGTCTTTTTTCTTGTGAGCTCTATAAACAATCTAAATCCATAAAATTGCTTGGAAATATGTCACGGGTGCCCATGGAGGTCATTTTGGAGGGAAGATCATTAGTTCAAAGTTATCATACAGGATACTATTAGGGCTATGAGACAGGGTGGTTTTGAATACATTCAGAAATGTCGCAAAATGTCAAGAACCATATGTAATTTGATTCATGCTTAGCCAAGCTTGTTTTGAGGGTTCTGTTTGTTGAGTTTCTTGAGTATGGATCCTGGAATCTTATTGGAAAAATATCACCACCTTCTTACATAGGACATACATTTTATAATTACTGCAATGGAATTTATTTCATGAAATGGGTGAATTCATTCCTTCACTCAAGCAACGCTACTCATATGATATGTCATTTCATATTGAAACACATTATTCCTCACTTCAGACTCTCTTTTTTGTTAGTTTCGGACAATGGGACACCATTTAAGATAATGATGTGAAGAAGTTCTTAGAAACGTTTAATATACAACATCATTTTTCAACACCTTACTATCCACAATATAATGGTCAAGCTAGATCAACTAATAGAACTCTTGAGAAAATATTATGAAAGACAGTAACCAAACATAATAAGGATTGGCACACATAGTTGACATATGCATTATGGGCTTATCGTACTAGTATTAGAACATCAATTGGAAATACTTCTTCTAACCTTGCTTATGGTACTGAGGAAATAATTCCCTTCAAGTTAGAGATTCCTTCATTATGAATCGCTCTTCAAGGACTTATTGATGACAATACTTATAAAGAGCAACAATTGTATCAACTTTAACTGCTCAATGAATGACACATTAATGCTCTTGAGCATCTCCAAGATTACTCTATAAAAATGAAACATAGTTACAATGATCATGTCATCCCTCATTTATTTACTAAAGGTGATTTGGTGTTATTTGAAAATAAACATAACATCAATGCCGCCCCCACTAAAAAGGAAAATTCAGCCCTAATTGGTTAGGACATTATATAATTGATAAAAGTTATGGGTGTGGAGAATACACATTAATAGAAGTGGATGGTATGCCTTTTAAAGAACCTATTAATGTCATGCATTTGCACCGATACTATGTCTAACCTACCTTCTTGAATGTTGTGAATGATGAAGCAATGATGTTAGAGTTAGTAGGTAGCATGTTATTTCTCTCATATTACTTCATTCTTGAAAAACAATCATTTGTGTGTCTTGAATACTAAGGTAATTATTCAAATTATTTTTGGGTGGTTACTTTAGGTTTCATACTATTCAAGTTAATCTTGTATGTTGTGTTAGATTAGATCCTTATATGAATTTAATGTTCTATAATTAGATCATAGGTGCATTCAATTTAGCATAACATACTCAATCATAATGTTGCATCTAAGAGAAAACTAGGATAGTTTTAATTAGATCACATAAAACATGTTAGATCATGGAGACATTTATTAAATAGTCTTAAAAATATTATTTCATAAATCACATTTCCATCTAACTTAAACACATAGACATAAACAACCAAATATATATATCAAAAATGTGTAATTACATCATAAAATATACAATAGTACTATGGCATGTAGCTCCTAGATCCCTTAGGACCTAGTGATCGTATCTATCAAGAGACAGTCTATCAAGATGGTAGTGCACGATCGTGACATGGATATAGAATCTAGTGCAAACTGTAGGCATTGTGCTTGTCCAATAGTTGTAGCCTCCCACATGACGACCTCCATGCAATCTCGGTCTATGTGGTATTTATCCACCTATAGCCTAACAATCTACCCACAAAGTCTCTCGACCTCTGTCAAATCTTGAGATGACTAAAGCTCCTCATATGTAGCCTGTAGGGCTGATAGGTCACCCTCAACTTGATCAATGTGCTTGGTAGGGCTCTCATATGTTCCTCTTAGCCTTGTGAAAGGCTCAAATAGCTCTAGATGTTGCTCCATGATAGGTGGGGGCATGTATTCTATACTGACAGCCTCATCTGTGAGGGAAGGAGGTACTATTTTTATGGCCACCCATCAGCAGAGATCCTACAACTCTCACACGGACCTTGCAAGATAGAAATCATAAAGATAATAAATACACATCATGGAATATATATCTATATAAATTAAAAAATATGAACATGAGCATAATTATAAAAGCATAAGCATAATCATAAATAATGTGTCATCACCTAGACCTTTGGCCTAATATGTAGAAATAGCCTCATCCTACATAGGAGGAATAGAAGTTGTGCTAGCCTCTCCATGCTCATAAGTGTTGGCACTTTCTACTGCTACTGACTATGATCTGGTAACCCAGGTGGAAATTGACTCTCTCCACTCATGGGTAACTAGACCCTCATCTATCGTATCACTATCCTCACTCATAAATTGGTCCTCATCCTCCTCCTCCTCCTCCTAATAATTTGAGTTCACCTCCTTATCATAGTCCTCCTCTATCTCATTCACAAATAGGTTTGTAGCCCTGACCCCTACCTCCTCCCTTGTCTCCTCATCATCCCTGTGATTTGGAAGAGGCCCCACAAAGCTTATAGGCTAATCCATAGGAAACACTAGAGTTGGCCATGTTGTGGCCTACCACTCCTCATATGCATCTATAGCACCAAAGTCATCAGCGTTAGAGATTGGGGGCATATTGAGATCCTCATCATTTAAATCACTTGGTATAACATCCTTGACTATCAACCATCTTGTATCCCTAGGCCTCTGAGCACTCTACATTGATCACTTGTAAAATGGTCATGATATTGGTGGCACCTATACCTATCTGAACTATCTCATGACACAATCATAGTAGAATGGTCTCACTACATAGTCATTTTTTCTCAATAAAAACTAGTCTCTTTGCATCCTTGTCAACTAGCGAGTCTCATCTGTCCACTGCGGTATCAGCTGGTAAGGTCTCCATAAGATCTCCTGATCTAGATGGTCAAATATGACTCTCTAGAAATGTAAATAGCCATACTACCATGCTCATCTCAGTGGATAATTGAAAGAGTTTGGGTATCCCAAGGTGCATATAGAAGGAAACCATTTCGGCCTGATGCATGCGATATGATCAAGGCACTAAACCTATAGTAGTGTACAATGCACCATGCTCTCCACCTCATGATAAGAGAACCATCCCAGATCATAGTAGAGATGCACCAACATACTACGACCCCATGCATAAACAATCCTATGATGCTCAATCTCCCATATCATGTGCACTGGGACTAGTACTAATTCTATAGTAAAAATCATAATCCACCTCAAAAGTGGCGATCATGCATAGAGAAGCCACTATAGCTCAATATGCAGCCTCACGATCTCCTCGCATCAAACCTCCAAGATAGTACTAGATTTCCACTCTCATCTCCATGTATGAATGGTCCTTTGCAAAATGGATAGACTCACCTCAAATGGGAACCCAAAGAATACGATGAACATCCTCTAGAGTGATAGTCATCTTGCCAGTAGGAAGATTAAAGGTGTATCTATTTGCATCCAACCTCTTTTCTAATGCCATCAACATGGCATCATGGCATCTCATGGGGGGCATGAGATACACCCAGTATATGCTTGTCTAGTGTAATATCTCCCTTTCCTTCTTTGACAATTTTGTGACTAAGTCTCATAAGAGAACAACCTACCATCAAGACGTTGTCGCGATAAAGGAGGAATCTAATACAAAAAATTAAAAATATCACCTATAAGCATTCTAAAATCTTAAATCTATACATCAACAGTAAAAAAAGTGTGCTAAAGTTGCTCTAGGGTAATTTTCTAAGGGTCCTAGATATTTTATTCCTTTTTTGGGACACTTTATGAAAAAGTGGTCCTTGACACTTTGCAAAAAAAGGGTACACTTTGCGAAGAAAGGGGACACTTTGCGAAAAAGGGGACACTTTGAGAAAAAGGGGACACTTTGTGAAAAAAAGGGGATGCTTTGCAACTTTTTCTTTTCGGGTCTTAAATATATTTGGAAATGTGTAAAAATATAAAATAAATATATAAAAACAAAGCTAAGGTAGAGAGAAATCCACTCACTAGATGTTGCAGATAACCTCACGCAACCTCCTCATGTAGGTTCTAAAGTCTTGAGGGAACATATGGTCGTACACTCGACATTACCACTCGCTCTCCACCAAAATCAAACTACAAAAAGGTAAGAGACAAAATGATTAAAAATTACTTCACTTTTTACTCTTATATATTTTCAAATTAGGACATTTATATATTAGGGTTAAAAGTGCTTTATCATTCAAACTAACATATTGGGGGCTAGAGAACTCTATTTTCCATGTTGTTTGTTGTACGTTGGATTCATAATTCCACTCTCATTCTCATCAAATTTCTATCACTATGTGGTATGGTACTTGGAAATACCCTATGATAAGACTTGTGCATGTCGATGTAGTTAAACTGCTACCTTGATTTCACCTCCATAAAGCAAGTAGAACCAAGGGGGGGCATACATCTACCATCAAATTTGATTTTGTGAAGAAAGTTAGATAAAAATATTTTTGAACAACTAATGAATTAGTTTTGCATGATGTGGTTCCTAACATTCTAGATTTTCAAATAGCTACAATGGGAGCTTCATTCTTCCATGTTTGCAAATAGATCTATATGAGTATCCTTTTTTGGGAGTCATATGCACTTGGAAATGGTTGAAAAATGCCTCAAAAAGTTCATTGAATGAATGAATTGAGTTGTTCGGTAATGAAGAAAAGTATTCTAAGGTAGTATCCTTCAAGGACTTAGGGAAAAGCTTAGCCAAGAGTTTGTCAACAAGAAAAAAGTCACTACATAAGGTGGTATAAGAATTAACATGGTTATAAGGATCTCCCTTTCCTCCATATTTCTTGAATCTAGGCACTTCTACACCTTGTGACATTGGTGTTCACAATATCTCCAAGGAAAATGGGTTGCTTTTGGCATGATATATAGGTGGGCCATTTTTATTTTGGTTGATGATGGAAATTTATTGTTGAAGGGATGAAATGGTTTGGAAGAGTTGATTTATGAGAGGGTCATTGCTTGTGTTAAGAGACAGAGGTGAAAATGGTGGTGGTGTGTATGTGTTCAAAGGACAAGTGAATGGAATGCTTATAGGTGGTAAAGTGGTAGGAGATATGATGTGCAATGCCACAAAGGTACTAGGGATGCTAGCGGAAATACCTGAGGAAGGAATCACATTACTAGTCGGTTGCATTGTTGTTGTGACTTATAGGTTGGTATAGGTAGGAATAGAGGCAATTGTTGTGGGACAAGGAATTTGAATTCCTCCTTGGATTTCAACATTAGTCGTAGGTAAAGGACAACTAGTGTTTGAGGGGTAGTGTTTTCCAAAGATTTGAACTATGTTTTTTAGAAGGTCAAGTCCATCTTCACTTTCAAGCATGTGATGAATGTTACTTATGGTAGGGATGGTAGTATTTGAAATGTTCTCAATACTTATTTGATTTTTTAATTTTGTTAGGTCTTCATGAATTTGGATTATGTTTTCTTGTGGAACACTAGCAACCGTAGTTTCAACATGTTTCATACTACTTGAAGGCATGGAACTGTTAAGAGTATGGTCCATACCTAGTGTAAAAGTGTCAATACTAGGAGTGAAAGAGCAAGAAAACCCAAGATCCATGGTGATTGTACTATCATAGGATGACACGAGTCTCGAACTTTGTCTCACTATAGTATTAGCAATAGGACACCAAATACTCATGCAAGGGATACTAAATGCAAGATAAATTGAAAATGCAATATAAGCTAAGAACAATGAAATGACTATAACAAAAAATTTGTAAACTAAAGTAGAAAGGTTTCAATAGGAAACATGAGCATAGAAATAGAGTTTTAAATTCTAGAAAATGTAGTGTAGAATCTACACTGGGACTGACTCACCCAGAGGGGTGTATAAGTCCTAGTGGAGGTTTTTTCCAATTTTTTTAGAAATTTACAATTGATTTTTATGATTTTTATGTTGTATGATCTGTAACCTAAATGAAAATACAAATTTTGTATGATTTTCAATGATTTGAGATGGAAAAAATGCAAGGTATATGCACTTTTACTAATGCAAAATTTACAAACCCTAGAATGTCAATTAACTAATGCAAACCCTAGTGCAATGTTAATGCAAGCAAGATCTAGGATGATAATGCACTCCAAATCAAAATTATGATGTCTTAAATGCAGGTTCACCAAAATGAAACAATGGAAAATAGGATAGGTTCTTTCGTATGGTTTAAGACATAGAGAAAACCCACTTTCTAATTATTTCATTCAAGGATAACCCTAGAGATCTCAATGCAAAAGAGAAAGAAATCTTGCAATAGGGTTGTCGTAAGGGTTGATTGTAAACTAATGAGGGGTTCACCACCATGTTAGGACTTGGAAAGAAAAATGCAATGCAAGATGTAATGCTTAACCTTAATATGATGCAATCTTTCACTAAATGGCCTAGAACGGTATGCAAAACAGAATAGAAGGTTGCCAAATGAAATGTGTGCACTTGGAAATATGAATCTTGATCACTGGATGAAGCTCTAAAATGCCGAGAAAAATGACTTTAATGCTAACTGGGAATCATATGCAAGTTTGGGCCAACCAATCCCTAATCTGGATTTCTATGTAGGAATTGGTTACTAGAGAAAGGGTATCTGAATCTGCTAGAATATGAAAATTGACCTAAATTGGGACTCATATGCCAAAATTGGCATATCAATCTAGTTATGGTTTTCTAAAACATCAAAGTCCAAATCCAGTCTTCAAGTTATGATCTTTGTTTCCCAATTGGGTTTCATATCTGAAAACATGATTTACAGTCTGTAGAAGTCCTCCATGTATCTCCAATGCAAGGTGACAACTTTGAAAACTTTGACCACTTTGAAAACTTTCTCCAAACTTTATTTTCAATATATCTTCAATCTAAACCTACAAATCACACACTAAAGAGGGGGCAAAATGGGTATGTGTAGGATCATGATGGGCCAAAAAGTGGCGATATGATGGGTATGTGTAGGGTATGTGGCTGACGACTTTGTTTTTAGCCAAAATTGATGAAACGAAAAGGGTTTTTAAAGGAGATTCTCAGCTTTCCACCAATATAAATTATGCTTTACTTTGAATCTAATAAATAATTATTATTCATTTTCTATTTGAATTACCACTAAAGTCCTGATTGATAGGCTGATTGAAAAAAATCTATATCTTTCAAATGGTATCATATTTTTTGAATTCGAAACATGCATCACATACTATAGGATTGAAAAAAAGAGATTAAATTTCATGAAGTTTTGACCAAGTTAAGGTGGTCAGACATATGAGTTTTTATATTTTTTAAAAGTTGTAATAAAAAAATCATAATTAATTATTTAGTTTGAAAAAAATTACAAAAAAGTATGCATCACATTAGGACATGAGTCCTCTACTTATATCTAAAATCTTATAAAAAAATATTATCATTTTATTGTGGTTAGGGTGGTCAAACAGACACCTACTTATTTTTTCCCTAAAATTTAAGTACTACTGTATTGAAATTTCAAATTTTCACCAAATAGATTTATTTACTTTTTAAATAAACCTAATAGTTTAGAAACTACATTCAATTTGCTACATATTCTATTCTTACATATTTTTGAAATAATATAGATAACTTATTCAAATTTTTACATCAAGTTGCCTAACTCTGATTTTTCTAAATTTTTCACCACTTAAGGGCCTTTTTTTTCCATGGTGATATTGTACATACCCAAATGTTGTTTTGTTAGTGGAAAGGGGTTTCCCTTGGTCAAACCCTGTTGTGGTAATCAAACCTTGAAATGGAATGAAATAGGAATGGAGAATGATGAATGAACAAAAATATGATGTTGCAACTCACCAAACCCTAGCAAGAAGAGGTTGCAAACATGTATGAGATGGCTCCAATGGATTTATATCGTGACCCTTTCTTGAATAGGATAGATCTTTAATGAAATGCTAACATGAATCATAAAACCCTACATCACAATTGTTAGCTCAAAAATAAACATGATGCATGAGGACTTTAACATGATGCTTGATGCTTGAATAATGCTCTAAAATTCTTGATAATATTCTCTTGAAGACTCTTGAATGCTATTGTAAACACCTAAATGCTCTTGTGAACTCAACTTTACTATAAGGATGCTCATTCAACTTGCTAGGTGTAAAATGAGTGAAAGAACCTTGTATTTATACTTAATTATTCAAAAATTCCCAAAATTAAAACATTACAAGCTGGCATTAGATCTAGGAGGATAAAATCACACCAATAATTTGAATTAAATTTTATTTTGGGCCACACAAGACTCATAGGCTTAGGGCGGAGTATGAGTCCCATTAGGCTTAACTATGGGACACATTTTTAAAAAATGCTTAGAATGATGCAAAATCAAGATTAGGACCCAAAATCCTAGGTGGGACTCATACACCTAAGGTGGGGTATGAGTCCCAAATCACTAAGTCTAGGCCACACAACCTAAAAACACTTGAATTATGATTAGATACTGATTTTTGTTAGGATTATCCTCAAAAAGATGCATTAAATGAGGCTTGTGGATGCAAAATAAGGCCAATTAAAGCATAAAGAAGCCCAATTATTTATGAAAACCCTACAAAGTGTGTTACAACACTTTATAACACTCTAAATAAGGTGTGATTAAGGTATATTTTGGTTAAAAAGATTCTTTTTAGGTTCAGTTAATTAATAAAACCTTAGAAAATTGTGAAAGTTTGTTACAAAACTTCACAACACTTTTAGCAAGGTACCATTTAAGTTCATTATTTCATAAGGGCCCAAGACCTAATGAGAATGTGTCAAACACATTACAACACTAAATCAAGGTAGCATTAAGTTCAAATTTACAAGGACAGCCCAAATAAGCAAGGAAAAGTAAAGGGATACTTTTTTTGTTGCCACACTAGGTTGGGGAGATGCAACTAGCCATCAAACCAAGCCTAATGACTTGTTTCCTAAGTGATTACATCCTCCATTATCAATCTAATTTCTTCCTAAATGAAGGTACATGCATTATTGTGGCTTATTAGGGTGATTCTAGATCTCCCAAAGTGAGTCATCATTGTTATCTTTCATTTACACATCTTATTATAGCACATTAGAATAGGGTTTCATTGCATTTTAGATCTCTTAATCTTAGATGCACTTAATATTAGGACTTTCAACACATTTCCTTTCAAGATCTATTCTTATCAAGGTTTAATTATCGAACTAGGGGTTTGAGCAAGGCAAACCCCCCATAAGCAAATCAACACAACATTTTGTTTTGTAGGTTTTTAGTAGGTTTAGATCCAGAAGCATAGTTGTGAAAATCGGGGAAGGAAGTGCATAGATAGGAGAACAAATTCAGATCTTCAATTTTTGAAAAAAGAAGAACGAGACTAGATCATCACTTGTGGCGTATGAGTCCTGGTATAGGGATTTTCTAGATTTCAAAGGATTCATACTTATCACTGTGAAATTCTAGTTTCTACCTTGAAACCCTAAACTAGGACTAAATCACCCAACTAGGTGTATGAGTCCCAGTGTGGTTCAAGATTCATAATTATGGGATTTTAGAGCTTATTTCAGACATCTTTAGCTTTCCACGTGCACCTCTATTCATGTTGTCCACTATTCTAAGTTTGAGTTTTATAATCTAGGTTAAACAGTTCCATTTGCATATCATTTACATCTCTTTCTTTCTAAGCCTTTTCTTAGTGGTGAAGCCCCTTTTAGTATTTAATCACACCCTAGGAGACCTTATAGCACATCTCTTCTCTTACTTGGACCATTGGATTGAGATCTCTAGGGTTTCCTTGAATGAAATAAAAGAAAATAGGGCCCCTTTTTGTGTGTTCCATCTCCTAATAGGTCGAGCACCCCCCCTTATTTTTGTTTTTTCAGATCTAAAGGAGAAAGAACAATTCCCATACCTTAGTTATTATCTGTAGACCCTTTGAACATTAGAATGTCATCTCTAGGTTGCATTTTGTAATGGATTTTGTGGGAATTTTCTCTAATTCTTATACTCAAATCCATAAATAATTAATGCTCAAGTATGACAATATTTCAAGGAATGTTCTTTCACACTTCCTAGTTGATCAAATTAATTTTGTAGAGGGAAAGTTTATTTGTAGTACAATGGTAGGGTTGGCAATTAGGTTTTCCTCTATGACACTGCTTCCAACACCTCTTCTAGTTTAAAATACTTGCAATGCTCTTTTCTTTTTAGGATTCCTTATCATTTCTCTTTAGACACTTACATCCTCTACAACTCTACTTCTATAGATAGGCTCGATTCCATTAAATTAATAAAATTATTTTTTCACCTCTTCGCAGTTCTAATGCATTGTGTAATTTATCTTTACCTTCACATTCAAATGATTTTATTGTCTTCTTGCATCTATATATTGTGTATATTTTATTATAAGAATTAGTTGTGGATTTCATCCCTCATGGTATATCTTAAATCCCTTGCCTCCATATCTATCTATATGAGTTACTAAATTGATACTTGGGCGAGTTGAAGCAATTTTTTTATATTTTTTTTGTTGTTATGGGAAAATATAAGCTCATTTTAAATCTTGGTGCAACACCACCCTTTCATTTCCTACAATTCCTCATATCCACTTCCCTTGGAAAATTAGTTGGTTTGGATTAGTTTGTAGGTTTACTCAGTATTAGGTTGGATCAATGTACATACATCTAAGTTTAGTGAAGGAGTTAAACTTCTCTCAAGGTTTGATCCCACATGTTGAGATCATTCCCATTGTGTCACTAGAATGATGAACCCACATCAACAAAAGGTGCAATTTTAGGTGAAGATAATACCTTCTACATTTAATGAAAGAGATTTGATATAAAATTCTTCAAACTAATGCCTATCTATAGGGTCTTGAAAATACCTAGAAAATGAAACCTTTCATGATCTAGCCTCTAATATTCTACTAGGAAAAAAAAAATGTAAAATATACTTGTTTAGGTTTGTTGGCATCAATGGTGAGCTTACATTTACTCCACAAATATATAAATGTGTATTTATAATACAAAGCCACAAAGAGGAACCCTTAAGATTTAGTCATTCTATTGAAATTATATGGTTCTCTAGATCATCATTTGATAAAAGAGTAGGATCTACAATCCTAGATCTCCCAAAACACTAGTTGAGGACTCAAATTCTCTAATATGATATAATAAACTATATTCTAATCAAACAATGGAGAAAAATACGATGAGATTAGATAGAAGAGATTCTCATGTATGAAAGCAAGAGGTGGATATATGTAGGATACACTACCAATAGACTTGAATGTGCAACCATTTAGGATAGGAGGAGATACAATCACATGTTTCTAGTACATCTTTATCAACAATGAAAGTACAAGTTATATGATGCAAGAGCAACTACTCAAATAGATACCCACCTAAGTAAGCTTATCCTATCTAAAGTGCATATGATATGATAAATTAATGAATTGAATGTAAAAATGAAATAATGCATCAATAAACATGACTCACCAACACATTAGAGACCATGACTTATACAAAGGATTCTTTGGAAATCACACATAAATAATGTTTAGAGTTAATGCATGGAAGCACTACATGAAAGGCATGTGAAATGTGTTGGAATTTGGGTTCAAAACATTTATACTACATATTTCAAAGTGTCACTCCCACTCTATCAAAATTTACTCAAGCTTTAGGATTAAATAAGTCTCGATCCTCAAATATTTAGCATATTCAAGTGAGAAGTCCAAAACTAAATTACATTTAGTATTTCTTAGGTCTAAGATGTTCATGACAAGATAGGATACCTACATAACAAGCAAATAGTTGGGTCAAAACCACATGGATAAGAATAAATATCAAGTAAAGGTTCAAAGACAAGATTAAACGAATTTAATAAGTTTTCCACAATAAAACAAAAAAAAAGACATGAAGCCAAAGAATAAAAAATGAACAAAGAAAATAAAATCATGATCCTAGAGATAAAATAAATGTCTAAAATATAAAAAAATAACCTAGATAATAGAGAGATCTTCAATGATTTTAATTATAAATCTTTAGTCAGTTATGATTAGACTTACGAATAAAATTAGAATAAAATAAACAAACATTCACATAATCTAGATGAAATGCTACAAACAAAAGGTCTGTATAAATAGACTCAATTTTCTAAAAAAACATATCACTAAAACGACAAAAAAAAAATTAATACCATTATTTTATTCATTTTCTTTTGACACATTACTTTAAAGAATTCCTTTTCCAACTCATTAATCCTAAAGTAATTATATGATGGTTTGATTATTACTTATGTAAAGTGATTTATTCTTTTCCTTTGCAATATTTAAACATTAAAAAATAAATCTTTCGTATGATGTCTAAGATGTCATTCCAACTAACTTAAATGATTCAATGCATGCAGAACTGTAATAGAGAAAGTCAAAGCAAATAAAATGCGCACGAAGCTATAATTGTTTGACTTAATGAATACGATATTGACATAAATGTTTATCAAGGTATACACGGAACTCAACAATTTATTAAGATTATTTTAGTCAACACCATGGGTCAGGGTCGTGTAAAAGAAATGATAGATTGGAAATATTTTGATTTAAGAAAATAAAAATAAAGCACCTTTTAGAAACTTAGAAATTAGACTATTTGTAATTAATATTTTATTATCTATTTTGAGATATAAGAAATATTTATTACATAAAACTTTGAAGATGAATGATAATGATTTTTTCAATCATTTTATATTGTTTTAGAGTTGTGATAGAATAATAGTATATTTTATAGTTCTTTATATAGTTTATAATTTAGTTATTCTCAAGAGAATTTATTTAATTGGTAAAAAATAATTTCCACTTTTAGTCTAATTTAGTATTTCTCAAATTTTGATGATAATTAGAATAAAAAAATAAAAAAAAGTTTCTATAAAATTTTGCTATGAAGGTAGTTGATGCTACACACTATATCTCATCCTAAATGAACCTGCATCAAATCTAACAATTAGAAATTGTTTATAAATAATCTCTTGGCATAGTTCACATGTCTTGGCATTATCTAACTTGACCAATAAATTATACTATTATTTTTTAGACTATGAGTGTGGAAACTAGATTAATTTTGATTACTTGATTTAGAATTTGACATCTTGACACAAAGCTCCTTTGGTTGAAATGAATACTAGAAATGACAATGGAAGAAAGTCATGGAGTAGTAGCTTTCCCAATAATATTGTAAATTATATGCATGAGATTATAAGTCAAAGATTTTTTTCTTAGAATTCACCTTATAAAGGTATTATTTATTGCTAGCCAAGCCTATAATTTCAAGAGAATCTTCTATAGTTAATACATCACATTTAATATTTCCATATTAAATGTGTGTAACTCAATTGAAAATCTATTTAATATTGGAATCATTCTACAAATAAAAATACTAATTTAATTTTAATATATATATTAATTTATAAATCATAATAAAAGAATCCACAATATTTTAATCGCATAAAATTAGGGGTTCATTCATATGAGACAAATAGCACAATATCACTTGTTTAAGAATCATATACATTGAGACAAATTATAATAATTAATATAAGAAAAGAAAAGAATGAGATATTTATTATTTTTTCTACTAAATAATATAAATGTTATTTAAGTTGTATTGGAAGTAAATAATAGGCTAAGTTTTGACAACTAGAAACACAACAAAAATAATTGAACAATTTGATTATGGAATTGTACTCTAGATGATAACCTACTTAGCTATAGGAAGGGGAGTGTGGGGAATGCAAGTAAAAATTAAGAGAGCAATTTAGAAACCTAGAGATTCCCAAGTATAATGGGTGATTAGACCTTAAGAATTGTATATTGGGTACTAATAATTATCAATAAAAAGAAAAATGTATATTAGATATTTCAAACACTTTTTCATAAAAATGTGCAATTGTAAGTATTATTGTTAGATTTTAATATTAAGGAGTAATAAGAGTTATAATTACTTTTTTATCTCTATAAAATAAGTTTAAATAATTTAATTAAAGTACACAAAATAGTTCTATAAATTTAATTTCTATAATTTTAAAATTTAAAAGAAAAAATCATGTTTTTAATAATATTTTAATTTTAAAATAATTAAAAATAATCGAATTGATATTTTATAAGAAAATGAAAAGTATAAAGTAAAGAGGATGAAAGAGGGATCATACGTGATTTGATGTTTAAAGAAGATAGGAGTGGTAGATGAAAAATAAGAAAAAGGTTCTATATTTCACAATTGTATTTTGAATTCTATATTTAATGGCAATATTGTTAGATGCAATAGGATGTGCAACTATGCCCTATATGGCTATTCATGTTTATATTGTAGTGTTTCTATCTTAGTCACATGATTGCATAGGGTACAATCATAATTCTAAGTCATGAATTTGCATCTTGGTACATGTTCCATGTTCTCTATAAATCTCAAGGTTAAACTTGTAACATATTTTCTAAGAAAAATGGGTTCCTGGGAAAAATTAGAGGATCCTCAATAAAACCATTGGACTGAAATTTAACAATAAATTTAGAAACGCATGGAGTATGTGAAAACCTAGGCACTAAGAAGATGGTTGTTTACTACAACTATGAAGTTTTGGTAATGAAGATTTATTTACTAATCCTTACTATTTATTTTTCCTATGTCATTCATTTTTCCTTTATACATACTTATGCATAAGGATGTTAGCTTCCATTATAAATTATTTTATTGAGTGATTTCTCATTTATGGCTATTGGATGTGAGTTAAGGTTTGTAAGGGGTAAAAAGGGAAAATTTGGGAGGGAAAGCTTGATTTTAAATTTGGGGAAAAAACTAAAGATTGTCCTATCTATAGAATAAGAGAGTGATGATAGTATATTGTATGGAAAAATAATCAAGAATGAGTGTGAGAAGGTGCCTAAAAGTTATGTGGGCCTATTTGAGTGTAGGACATGGGCTAGAGAAGAATTTAACAATCTAATAAGTAAAAAGTGTGACTAACTATTAATGGAAATAATTTTGGTGATAGTAAGGAGTTGGTTATGTAGTCTTTTATTTTTTTGATATTTTTATTATGTTAGGAGGTATATTTTATAGTTATAGTTGAGGGTGATTAGGCACTATACAATGTCTCTAAATGGTTAGAAAGTAATTATAATTTTATAAATGATATAAACAATAATAATGAGTAATATTCAATAATTTTACATAGATATGCATGCACATATATTGTTTGCATGCATATATATTATATACATGTGCTTATCTATATAAACTTATTCATAGAACATTCATTGTTATTATTTATATTATTTTAAAAGTCTATCATTATATGTGTGTGTTTACACACACACACATACATAGAAATGTATACACGAATATGTATGTATGTATACATATGACATAAATCTACATGTATATGTACATACATTCATTCATACATACATACATACATACATATATGATTGGAGATATTTATCTTGAATCATTTTTTTTGAATTTTTCTTATTGATGTAATAGACACTTCATGATTGTCATCTCCTATAAAATTTATATAAACATATTTAAGACATCCAAAATACTCAAAATGATGTGCATAACTCTACAGAATGAAAGTGCATACATGGCTATTTTACCCTCTAATTTTACAATAACCCTTAGACTTGTCCTATCACTATCCTAATATTCATCTTGTCATGTTTTGTATACAACTTAACTATAACCTATTATTTATCACTCTATAAACCATTATCTCAACCATATAATTAGATTGGATCGGTTCTAGGTGAAGGATTTTCATTGCCTACACTAAAGTATGGATGTGATTTGTCTCCTAGATGGACGTATGAATACAATATTAATTCACTTCCTTTAATTTTAAAATTATTATTTCTAAAGCTCATATTTCTTAAAATTAATCATTTTCCATTGACATATATGACAAAACATTTCAAATTGAGCACCTAGAATCCTATTTTTAAGGATAACGCTTGGTACGCTAGTACATGTGTATTGATTATCCATAAGACTTCTTACAAATATATTATTATGTAGTCATATCAAACTTGCATCATCATTGAGAGAGACTACCACATCATAGGTATAATGCATCACTTGTCTTTTATATTGTCAAATGTTAAATTATGCTAATAAACAAGTTTGACTTGGAGTTAAATGTAGTTCATATTTCAATCAACTTACAAAAAAAATTTAAGGTGTTTGTTAATACCATGTTTTTCTAAGATATAGGTACAAGCTAGGTGAATAGGACTATAGGATCAACATGTGCTATGAACATAATTACACATACCAAATTTGATTGTATTGTGTGCACTAGATCACAAGCATGATTTCATCCCACCCATAGAAAATATAAGGCTCTATCTATCTTTGTAGTTTAAGTAATAATTTAATATTTAGATTTGAATCCAATCACATCGACCACAACTCAAAACCAATTTAAGGACACAAATTGACAAGCCATATTGAATCAACTAATCATATCCTATCCCATTTATTTTTAATTGTCATCACATGTTTCAATTTTAAACTATACAATCAAAAAATATTTAAGTAATTTAGAGTTTGATTGATTAATTTCTTTTATTAGATACAAAATTTTTAAAATAATAAGATATATAGTACAACTTTAATATTATATAACTTTGATTAACTCTAATTTAATAAGTACTTTCTATCATTTCAATTTATTTTTAAATAAATAATTAAGATACACTAACTACAAAATAAAATGAAATATTAAATAATGTTAAAAATTATATAATTTTTTTAAATATATAATTAAAAAATCAAAGTGAAAAACACCCTTATAATATATTAAAGTATGCATCTAAACTTTTTAATTCTAAAAGCAATCTCTTAATTAAATAAAAATGTGTTATTATTCTTTAACTATACAACTTTTTATTAAATTAAAAAGATAATAGTACATAATTCAAAAAAAGACACGTATCATAAAGTCACATTGACAACATCCCAAAAATGAAAAACAAAGACTAAATCCAAACAACATTAAAGAGCTAAAACAATCATCACACCTTTACCAAACTATTTGAAAAAAAGGTCCTATCTTTACTAATTTTGTTAAAATCTTCAATCTATCATTTAATTTTAAAAATTTCAGAGAGCAAAACCTCTAAATTTAGACGGCCCAATAATCAATTTTCATTTGAAACAAAAAATAAAAATAAAATAAAAGTCGATTGAAATAAATGCTACTGTTATTACCTTCTTTCCTCACGGCTTTTCAGCACAGAAGGATGTTTTTTACTTCCAATAGCAAAATCTTACGTTAGAACACACAGGATGCTTGTCCTATTTGGAAAACTTTATGTTGGGAATGAAAAAGAGCAGAAACCAGAGACAATTTGCATCGATTAAATTAACCGTGATTGCAAAACAGAAGAACATTCAAAAACTTTTTAACTCAGAGATTTCTGCTTAGTCGACTGCAATATATTTTGATAAGTGAGCGACCAGTCTTATTAAATAACTCCTTGAGCCTGTCAAGGAAAGATAGTTTTCATTCTTGAACAAATGCAAGTCTAATGAGGAAATAAGTTCCTGATGTAAACAGTAATAAAATGATTTATGTAGCACAGTAAGTATTGTACAATGTACACAACTAAATCTTCCCAATCTTTTCTATCATCTCAAAGAGCTCCTGACTTAGCTACTATAGCCCTTTTAATACTATAAGCCCAGGTTTCAGATCCCATTGGGAAGAAGATGCATGTAATGGAAGGTGGAAATTACTACTAGGAATTTACTGTGATCGATTCTGCAGATAGTTTGGGCCCTGCAAGCTTGCTAAGAATGCATTGTCAAACACCATATTCATGGGATCCATCTGAGAAGCATTGAATGCGTTTGGAACTTGGTTGGTATCATACCCAAATCCCAATGGTGGTGGCTGAGAAGGCTGAATAGGATTGACGTCACTGTTGTGTAGTCTAAAACTACTCTGAACCTCTTCATCTGGGGAGTCATGATGGTGATGCATCAATGGCTGTCTTTCAGGCCTGGGAGGCCTGCACTGTAAAGCAGCTGCAAAATCATAGTTAATGCTACCAGTTCTTCTAGAAGAATTATTCAATTGTATGTCAAGTGGGGAAGTGTAGTTACATCTAGAAGATGCCACTTCTGTTACAACCCCATCTGTACCTCCATTGGAATACTGCTGATCTGGTTTCTGCCCAAAATCCATCAAGCAATGAACTGAATTTTTGTTGTTGACATTGTTGTTGATGTTGGTGGTGGTGGTGGTGGGGTTTCTCCATGGCTGACCAGGGCAAGATCTGCTAACATTATCTGCAATATCCTTGGCTTCAATGTCATTGCAGGACTTCTGCTCCATGAAAAGGTTCAAGGAGTTTAAACGAGGTAGATTGATGAGCTTGTTGTCAATATCTGGAAGAGAGGCTAACACCTCATCCAAGCAAGAAGATGACTCATTGCATTCATTTCTAGCAGCAGCTGCTGCCGCTGCTGCTGCAGCCTTCTGGGCTCCCATGGATTTCTTGTATATCCGGCACAATACCCAGTCGTCCAACTGTAATAAAAACACATAAAAAATAAGTCAAAATGATTTTTTTTTTGGTGGGTATATCAATTTAGAAATTACAGTCAGTCTGCAATGCATACCCTTAGGCTTCCTTTTCTCTTTGCAGCTCTACTGCCTGCATCTGCCAGACGATATTCATGCATAATCCAATTGGTTTTGGTTCCCTTTGGAGCTTTACCAATGTAAAAAACCAGAGCTTTCTTCACCCCAACCAGCTGCTTGTGGCTTCCTGCATTACTGTAAATGGGCTTATCAGTGCCAGTGGCCTTCCAGTAGCCTGATCCAGCAGCCCTATTGGGTCGAGATCCATTGGGATATTTCCTATCTCTAGGACTGAAGAAGTACCATTCTTTCTCTCCAAACAACGCCTTATCTGCCAATTTAGAAATCAAATTTAAATCAGTAATGGTAGATCCATAAACCTCATTTTCTGCAGAACAAAATTCTTCTCGAACAGTTCTCCCAACCAATAGATCAATATTTTAAAGTTATCCTTTCCAATCAGTATTTTTTAACCCAACTCATATATAAATACTTTAAAAATATCTTTCTTACAGTATACTGTCATATCAATTCAGGTTTTACAATCGAGGCGTCTGAAAATGGGATCCACGTAATGGCTAATCATTATATTTCATATTCAATAAAGCAGGAACCATGAGAAACATAGTCTCTAACAGCAAGAAGCACTTGAGCATCACACATATCAAGGCAATCATTGTAACTATTACAGAATCCTAAGATTTTATCTCTATTACTATAGTTTTTGACAGTGAAAGCAATTATTAGTTTCTTGGATACCATCTATGCTTCTCTTCAGGAAACTGTAAATAAAACTTTTCATTTGTACAAAATTTAACTGAATATTTTATGGATGTTTTGGATGAGGCTGTAGGAGGACGTAAATTGAACTTGATTGGCAACAACAGATGCTGGAGAGAAATTACTTCTGCACCTGAAACTTTCAATTTCAGTCTCAATATCAATGTTGTGAAAATATCTGCTATCTACAAAATCTAGAATTATTTCCCCCTATCATACCATAGTCTTCTATGTATAATATCTAGGAAAATACCAAATTCAACAGCTTCAGAGAATTAAACCATCCAACGCTTATTATGATATTACCTTACATTCAAATTCGTACATTTAATTGAATAACAAAATATTTAGAGCAAGAATTTTACCTGGAAGATCCCAAGGATCAAGCCTATAAAGATCCACCTCTGCAATAATAGGTACAGCAAAAGGCTGACCTGCAGTCTTCTTGCACAAGTAGTCAACCACCAATTCTTCATCGGTAGGATAAAACCTAAAACCAGGTGGAAGATAAAGCTGTCCTGGTGCCCCCTCTCTCACCATCACTGTTCTCTTGTAACAGCGAAACGGAATTCAAAGAATTCTCAATCACAAGAATACCAACAAGCCAAAGCTCCTTGCTGTCTCAATAGTCGAATCAATCTGTTTGGGTTTGCAGTATCCTGATTGGAATTACAGTATCCACAAAACTAACTTGAGCTGGTGAGGCCGAAGGTTCAAAGGTAAACCCACTAAACACCCAAGTTCAAGCTCTGATACTCAAAGTTTCTAAACCAATTGTCTATAAATTCTCCTACAAGAATAGGTAATCCTAACTTGTGAGTAAATTAAAAATTTCAGAGACTCTCCAACAAGACAGTAATCTTTACTCACCTTCTCCAACAAGAAACACCCACAATCTCAAACTTCAAACTTAATTCTCTATAACTCTCCTCTAAGAACCAGCAATCCTTAACTCACCTACACCAACATACAACACCCACAATCTCAAACTTCAAACTGGATTGTCTTAGAGACTCTTAATCTTATCTCACCTTCTCCAACAAACTCCAATCTCAAACCGGATTGTCCAAAGACTCAATCTATCTCACTTTCCCAACAAGGAACACCTACAATCACAAACTGGATTGTCTCGCCTTCTCCAACAAAGAACGCCTACAATCTCAAACTTCGAACCTGATTACCTAAAACCTCTCCAACAAGAACCAGCAATCCTTGCTCACCTTCTCCAACAGAAAACGTCCACAATCTCAAACTTCAAACTCAATTAACTAAAAGCTCTACCCCAAGAATCACTCACTTTCCCCGGGAAAGAGCCTAACCTTTAACAATAGATCAATCCCACAAAGAACCTCAAACTAACATCTATAAGAACCTCAAATTAAGCCCCCAAAGAAAACCTCCCAGTTCTTAACCAAATTCCTGAACCCCACAAAATATGAGCTTCCCCTCTGAAAAAAACTTATTTACAAGCGCCCCCTCAAATCTATATAAACACTAATTCCCAATGCCAGTCTACGAGAGGAAATTTCTGCGTAAGCACCGCCTTATGACGTGGTACGCCTAATCAAGTGACATCTAACAAAATGGGCACCTCAGCTTGAGTACCCGGCGGCTATCCTTTATATCTCAGTCCAAGCTCCCTTTTTTAAAGCTTTCTCTCTATTCAAACACCATGACTTTCAATACTCCACCTGTAAATCTAAAGCACCCATTGATCCGATCCAATCCAATCCACACCGGTGGCTCGGTAATCGATGCGTGTGGCCAATTAGTGAAGTGCTACAGTGGACCTCTTCCTTGATAATATTTACCAGTCAGACTATGACAAAAATTTCAATTTATCACGCGTATTGGCTTACCTAACAGGAAGCGGCTGCACGCGTGCATAATGTAGAACACTAGTCCCACTGGACTGTTCATTCTAATACAATCTGTCCCATCAAACACGTGGGAGAAAAGCCAAATGCCTTGTGCTAGATTTCGTCCTTAGCGCCGCCTTGTTATATCTCTTGTTATTCCCATTTCAGAAACTTCTCCATAACTTCCTGCAATTGAACTTATACCAGACAAAAGGCTTTTAAGATCTGTAAATTGTAATTAACATGTTTGAGACAAAAATATCTGGTTCTCATACATAGGTAATTTTCATTATATTTCTGATTTTTTTGCCTTTCTATTGTGTCACATGGGTCTCTTTCAAAGAGGGCATATTTTATTTCATTTAATAAAAGTCTCAGCCTACGTTCTATCTGTTGCTTGTCTTTCTTTGAGAAAATTTATGTTGTATCTGCACAAACCAACTTGCATTGATTAAGTTAATTTGAATGAATCAGTTTTAAGAAAGTCAATTTGTTTCTATGATTGGCTGGCGAGAGTTTTAGGTTTATGACGTGTGTCTCTGATAGGGCAGTTCTGTATTATTAAATTGTTTTTGCTTTATTTATGACCTCTTTAAGATCTTATCGTAACATAGATAGAGAGATGGAAACAATAATTAAGCTTTGTAGTAAGTTAATTTGGCTTTCACTAGTCAGGTTGCCTCGTATTTTTTAATATCAAAATGAATCTGAGATGTATAATTTTATTTGTAAATCATTCCACCATTAATAGTATACAACAAAAAATAAAATTATAAGTCTAATTTATTATATATTTAGGAATAATCTATTCAATTCAATTTTTAATATTTGTATTTTTTTTTTTTATCAGTAAGGAAGAGATTTTTTATTGATATGAAGAAAAATTACACTGTTCGAGCCCAACCTGGGCGACCATAAACACCGAGCCTCCCAGAACACACCAAAATGCCATGTCATAAGCGACACCTTATATAGTGTTATTAACCTTCTACATTTATAGACCATTACATATTATAATGAGATAAAACAAACCCAACACAAAACCTCCTTTTCATGGAGACATCGAAAAGAAGAAACACCCATCACCAAAGCCCTACTCACCATACATTTTGTTGGGAAAAAACCCGTAAATCCCGCTTCCAAGCCGAATCTGCAACTTGAGCCAAATGAAATTTCTTCCTCAGAAAGTTCCTGCTTGCACTAGCCAATCTCCTATGCTCCAACAAGTCTAACCTAGTCACATCCAGCAGAAATGGGTAGTAATTAACTAGTGCCTCTGGGTCGTTGAGAAGATGAAGGTCCTGTGGACGCGGAATGCCCTTCCCCAAGCTCGCAGTGGCCAAAGCCCTGTCTAGCCCTACTAACATATCCTTCTGGAACAATCGCCACATGATTACCCTCACTTCAACTTTGGAGACCCGAACATCCAACAAGCCCACCAGAACCTGTGAGGAGATGTCTAAGTCCAACCTATATCCTTTGGCTTCCTCCATAAAGCTCTTCCCTACTATACATTTAATGGCAACAAAGACCAGATAATCGAGATGGCAGATGAGACGCTAAAGACGGAGGGTGATAATCTTCCCTTCGAACGTAATTTGCCTCCTCGAGCCCTTAAGTTGCATTGGTGTTACCATTCCACCCATTTCTAGTTCCTTGACCGATACCAACAAAATGAACCTGCTCATGACTTATGCGAAAATGCTAACTTGAAACAAGAGGAGACCTCTAGCTGGTTAAATGAAACTAAGGTCATGCTCTGAAATAATACCATAGTAGCTAGAAAAATGTCCTCGAAAGGATGTTACATGATTAACCATGCCAGCGAGCAATAATGGTATTAACACCATCTAGGCGTTTCCTTAAGAACTCATGCTTACTCCATTGCAACTATCACCACCTCACCTTGTGTGTTGCCACCCAGCCATCCCACATCGATATTGGAAATAAATAAACTCTTCTCCCATCCATTTTGATGTGTTTGCCACTTTACCCTCTATGGTGAAGTGGCACCTACCCAACCTCCCACAATATTTGTAATTTTTAATATATAACATATTTATAATTATATTTCAAACTAACATATGTTCATGTAATATTATATATTTGAGTTTTTTTTCAAGATATTTTAATTATTATCATAAGATGTTATGTATGTGGAAACAAAAGCATGATTTGTGATGTGGAACTCTTCATTCCCTAGACTCAATCCAAACTTGTTGGGGAAAATGTTAGGTTAAACATTGGATATAGCCCAAGATAAAATGGGGGTTAGTTTGGATCTTAATAAATTTTCACTTAACTATTCTTCATCAAGCTTATGTTCATGGATTCTTATAAGTTCAATCCCTACCTCTAGGTGTCACATAGCCAATATAAGATGTTTGAACACATGAGAATGGAATTTGTGTCTATGGAGGCAAGTTTATTTTTCCCCAACAATTATGAAGAAAGGCAAAACAAAGACTTTCTATTAGATCCCTTATTGCAAGAAGGATGCACAATTAAAATATTACACAATTAAAGAATAGTACATGCTCATACTAATAGTTTTTCAATTTAACAAATATTTTTACTATCATCTTGAAGCATCCAAAATTGAATTTCTTGAAGAAAAGCAATTTTGAGGAAGGATTGTCATGTTACCTTTTTCCATAAGAGCTTGGGATGTTCCTTAAGCCAATTTATTTTTTCATGGGCTTAGGCAAAACATCAGGGAAATAACTTTGTAATACTTAAGTGTGTCATATTTTATAGGTTCCTAATCATCGGGCCCTTATTTTTTATTTAATCAATCTTATTTCTTTAAATTGTTTCGGCCACGACTTTGCTAGTGGGGTAATTTTGGAGGGAAAATGAAAGAGTTTGAAATTATATCTTGGAGGGAAGGTGGGTGCTCAAGTGATTATTTAAGCTACGTCAAATATTGGTTATGACATCAAAAAAATATTAAATTATTCCCTAAAATAGATGATACATTATGCTCATTTATTGTTAGATATTGGAGTATGGAAGCCCCCTTATTTCCATAGCCAGATTATGGATAAAATACTCTAGGTAGCATTGAGAAATTCCACATAGGGATTAGGCTTGAGCTTCAATAACTTGTTATCTAGTAGCTTCTATAGTGAAAGTGTTTGTCTCATTGTTAGGTAGCTCCTCTAGTAGCCATGGTTTTAGATCCTATGGTGGCTCCTTAAGAGCCCATTGCTATTAATCTATGGAATTTTTCAATAATAATAAATATTATGGTCATTCTAGTAGATCTATTAAAATTGAATTATTTATAATTTAAAATCACCATTGAATCAATAAATATTAGATAGTTTTATGGTTAATATGTTGATTATTCACATTCAAAAGGGATTCTTATCCATTTGTGCATATTGTTTTGAGAATAATATTGTTGTTTTATATTTGACCATGTACTAAATCTAGACATTGTATTGATTAGCATTAAATTTTGTAGAAATGTCCTAGCAAGAATATTATAGTGGTATTAGAGCTATAATCTTGCCAACTTGTGGATCAAGTTTTGAAGGAATTTTGGAAAAAAAAATGGTAGACAAAAGGAGGTGCAATTTGATAGAAGAAGAAAAGGATCAAGAACTATTTGGCATAATGATCATTTTGGATGTAGGGTAGAAAGAAGTGGCTCAGAACTCAGAAACACAATGACAATGTCGGTGTAAGTTGTAAAAGGTCAAAGATTTCCTAAAAATCTAAAATCACATGTTAGGAGGGAAAGTTTATTTATGTTAATCAAACTATTGACTTTCTTCAACCAAATACCTTTTAGCTAAAATTCCTACAAAGGAAAGAAGATACATTAGAAGAAGAGGCAACTAAGTAGATAAAATGTAATTTTTATCCTTTCATTTTGAGTATAGAACTCTTAAGACAAAATTTATGGATGATATATCATCTGCTTCTATCTACAACATCAAAGTTAAGAATTATCATCAAACCTTGAAGAAACCAACTCAAAATTAGGCTAATAGGGAATTACAACAATGATTTGGGAAGGTTCTTCTACCTATGTTTGATGGGACACAAAAGTGTTTATCCCATGCTTATATATAGAAATTAAATACCTATTAGGTAGATAAATTCAATGTTTAAATAGGAATCTATCAAGTATGCTTCTCCAAACCTAGAAGGGGTTGTAGCTCATGAATGGTGGTATGATGCCATTATGACACAATGGTATCATACATTATTACTCCTTTTAAAGAATTTAGACAAATACTAATTGAAATATTTGATAGGGTTTATCTAAATATTCACCTTGAGAGTTGGACCAACTAAAACATAGTAGAATAGTGGAACACTGCATAGGGGAATTTTAGAGGAGTTTAGTCAAAGTTCTTGATGTGTCTAAGAGAATAATCATGGTTCTATTTTTAGAAAATTACTAAAGGGTTTGGTCAAGGCATTAGATCATTCCACTCTCTAAGAGCTAATCAAAAGAGCTCTCACCTTTGAGTCTTCCTTACACCATAATATAAATATTATTCTTATTCTCCTCCTCTAAACTAGAAGAAGTTCCATAAGAGAGAGCTAAGAACTTAAAATATTTTCCCAATATTTGAGAGAAATTAAGATAGTCAAAATGAACTAAGGAGAAATAAACTATGTTTCCATTATAAAGAACCTTGGGAGTGATAATATAAATTCTTTGGCAAAGGATAGGCCAATTATAGTAAAGTCATTTCTAATGAGGAAGTAGATGAAACTAATTTTGAAAAGGTGAATGAAGTATCTGAGGAAGAAGGACAAGACATGTGTGGAGGAACTCTTACAACTATTTCTTAAAATTAAAGTTACAATCCATTCAAGATTCATAGAGTGTTAGTATGCCAAAGTATCATCATACTAATTAATAGTGGGGTGACATAATTTTATTAATGAAGTCCTTGTGGAAGAAAAGGGTCTTAGTTACTAAATATTTTGAGGGGTTCAATATGAAAATGGTTGATAGTTTGACCATACCCTATGCACAAATATTCAATATCACAGTGCTGTCATATGAGTGGTTTACAATTCACGAGAGGAAGACGAATTTTATTTGAAATCACATATTTTTACAAAATATAATGATTTAATCCTTAAAAAGTTCCATTTTAAGGATTCTAATTGAAGAGGGTTTGATCAAATCACCTTAGATCAAACCCCCTTGGATAGAACCTCACTAGTTTTAAACCATACCTATAAATGCATCTCATTTACACCTATCAAAATGCTGATAAAAATCACTTTTGATTTAGCTTTTGGAGGATCAAATGAATTCATTTAAAATTTATTTCAAATGATTATGGTATTCCTCAGAACAAAGCTATCAATTAATATAATTTTAATATGTTTTGGTTTGTTGTATTTGTTTTTAAGTTTTATTAAACATAGGTTTTCATGAAGGTAATTTCTTTGTTCTTCACATGTGGAAAAATGAAGATTATCAAAAAATTGAAAATATGAGTGCACTGAATATTGAAGTCCTTGATCAACAAAAAATTAAATTAAATTTTGACATATACAAAAAAGTTACATGTTATCATTCGCTGTGTTTGAATTGTAATTCGTTTGACTTTGAAACTTGATTAAGGAAAAAATATTCAATAAAAACTATCTAACCAAGTGACACTAGATATCAAGAGTTACAAAATCTAAATTTGAAAGAATTAGAATTTTTATCCTTCACAGAAAAAGTTATGCATTATATTGATTGTGTGTCACTTTTAAAAATGTTATTTTCTAAAATAATCTATTTTCATGGGAGATGGAAAAAGAGTGTAATTTGATTCCAAAGAAATTTTTGAAAAAATATTTTTAGAATCTACAGACAAATTTGATGAGACTCTAGTTTGCACCATCTTCAAATTCCTCATAGTTTAGAGTAAAGCTATAGGTGCAGAATGTGAAGATTTAGTTAAAATAATAATTTGATTGTCGGTTTGGCCAAAAATTGTAAACCACTATTATGGGATCACCTATAGCTAAAAATGACTACTTGAGATCACTTGATCTATGAATATTTCTATGTGGTTGGATTGGGAGATAAAAACATGGTTATTAGAGTACAATGCCTACAATCTTTGGGAGATTTGTTAGAAAAATACTACTCTATAGAATTGAAATTTAAAAATGAAGGAAAGGAAGTAGTTCTAAATAGGATCAAGAATGTAGCAAATTGAGTGATTAGTGCTAAAAGGATAGAAATATAATTTAGAAGAGGATAAATTTATTGGGTAGAAAACTTCTTTATCACACCTCCATCCATAAGAACAAAGGATAATTGTCATATTAATGTATAATTTGTGTTAGACAAGAATTGAAAGGGTTTTCAAGATATTCCTCACGTACTACCATCCAAGGGTTCTAGCACATTATTTTTCTTGAAATAGGTGCAAATCTAGTTATTACCACTCCCTAACATCACACTAGGGTCTAAAAGGAAAATATAGAGAAGGAAATAAAGGAGCTACTAGATATGTGCCAAATTGTAGTATATTAGCCAAGCTATAATGGTAATAATGAATAAAATGATGATACCATGACAATGTGTGTTGACTACCAAGAATTAAATAAGAAAAATATCAAGGTGAGATATCCTAACCTTAAAACTCATGAATTGATAGATGAGCTACACAAAGTCACATACTTCTTGAAGATTAATTTTTGGCTAAGATATTATGAAATCAAAATGAGGGATAAAAATGTTTAAAAAAATAATTTTTTGTATCATCGTGGACACTTCTTTTTTAGTCATACTCTTTCACTTAACTAATGTGTTGGCAACCTTCCAATCATGCATGAACAATGTATTTAGTAACTAGTTAAGAAAGTTTGTATTAATTTTCTTTGATCATATGTTGATATATAAGGACTTAGGAAGATAACTTGAAGCTCTTGGATAAACTTTTTAGAATATTGGAGTAACAATTATATTTTCCTAATATTCAAAATGAGTTTGGGCTAAACGATATTTTGTATTTGGGTATGTGCAGGGTCATGATGGGCCAAAAAGTGGCAATATGATGGGTATCTATAGGGTATGTGGCTGGCAACACACCAGGTGAAGGTAAAACAAAGGGGTTTTAGGGAAGTTATTAGCTTTCCACCAATATAGAATTATGCTTTACTTTGAATTTAATAAATAATTATTATTCATTTCCTACTATTTGAATTAGAGGCTAAAAGTCTGAGTTGATAGGCTGATTGAAAACATGTATGGCTTTCAAACAGTATCACATTTTTTGAATCTGAAACATGCATCACATTCTATTCTTTACATACTATAGGATTAAAAAAAAAATTAAATTTCAGGAAGTTTTGACCAAGTTAAGGTGGTCAGACATATGAGTTTTTATATTTTTTAAAAAGTTGTAATAAAAAATTCGCAATTAATTATTTACTTGGAAAAAATTTACAAAAAAATAGGCATCACATCGGGGCATGAGTACTCTACTTATATCTAAAATGTATAAAATTTAATATTATAATTTTATTGTAAGTTAGAGTGGTCAAGCGGACACCTATTTCTTATTTTTCCACAGAAATTTTAAGTACTAAACAGAATTTCAAATTTTTCACCAAATAGTTTAATTTTTTTTTTTTTTTTAAAAAAACCTAGTAGTTAGAAACTACATTCAATTTGCTACAGATTCTATTCTTACATATTTTTGAAATAATATACATAACTTATTCAATTTTTTACGTCAAATTTCTTAACTTTGATTTTTCTAAATTTTTTGCCACTTAAGGGCTTGTTTTTTCCATGATCAACCTGCACATACCCATTTGGGACATTTCATTAGTGAATAAGGTAGAAAAGTTGACTAGATGATCGATGTCATTCAAGATAACCCATCCCCTATGAATGTGTCACATTTAATAGGATTCTTAAGAATGTGAAAATACTATTGAAGATTCATAAAATGATTCTTCAAACTCATAGTGCCACTCACACACTTGACTAAGGAGGCATAATTTAAGTGGAGAGATGTAGCAAAGAAAGCTTATGTATAAACTAAAAGGGGTAATATGTTAATGTCCAATGCTTTATATTATAGAAATATCACATCCTTTTTATTGGAATTTGACGCCTCTGGTGAAGGCATCAGATAAGTTTTGATACAAAAACAACAACCCATTACTTTTGAAAGAAGGAAACTAATAGAAGAAAAAAATAAGTTCTCTATTTATGATAAGGAGATTGTGGAAATCATACATGACTTAGTGAAGTTTAGATAATATATTGTATGTGGTATACATTTGTGGTTAACACCAAGATCATAATATTATTAACTACTTTTTTAATAATAAATATTTGAATAACAAATAATAAAAATGGGTAAATAGTAATAGGAATATAATTTTGATATTGATTATGTGAAGGGAAAGCATAATGTAGTTGTTGATGAATTATTTTGAATGTCTACTAAAGTTATGCTCCATTATTAATCTCTATTGATTGGGTCATTTCCATCATATATAAATATGCTAATAATAATTTTTTTACTAGCATACTAGACAAAAGGATATAGGATGAAAGTTTCATCATGGTGAGAGATCTAAATTTGCATAAGGAGAGGATATAATAAGTCCCATAATCAAAGATGGAGAATATTTAAGGGCCATACATGACATTCCATTGTTAGGGAATATGGTGTATTTCAAAAAATTAAAATGAGTTAAAGGGAGATTCTTCTAGAAAGGAATGAAAGAGGATGTGTTTAAGCACATTAAGGAATGCTCATCTTGTCAATAGAACAAGGATAACCAAGTCTATCCTATAAGAATATGTTAACCCTTACCCATCCCTTATCAAAAGTGATAAATGATATTGATCGACTTTATAACTAGGTAACCTAAAGTTAATGGTAAATACTACTAGGTATGGAAATATTTATACCATATCCTCTAACTTCAAGGCTTCCCAAATTTTTGATTTATTCTTCAAGGAGGTTTTTAAATTACATGGTTTTCCAAATAATAAATTATTAGTGATAGGGAAAATAGGTTTTTGAGTTATTTTCATTAGAGTAATCATGCATTAGCCAATAATTAATTAATCTTTAATTGATTATTAAGCTGATTTCATATCATGCACTTAAGCTAAAATTAGGAGTTCTTTTTTTGTTAGCTATAGTGAGCTAAATTATTATATCATTTTGTCTCATCACATAGGATGATGCCACTTGCCATGATCTAATCCCTTTATCATTTAGGATTTTCTCTTATAAAAACTCTCCTTAATTGTATTATCTCTTGAAGACTCTTGAAGATTTTAATTTTGTACGTTTTCCCTATTGAGCATATAGCATATTATTGTTTGTGTATTTTTCGCATGGAAGTTGTTTATGTTTATTGTTTGAATTTTACTCTTGTGTTTCTCATAACTATAACTTTAGTGTTGAGTGTTCAGGGGCTCAACCCAAAGTGTTAGGCCAAAACCAGTGACCAATGCTTTAAGCAATAGGTTGTGACCATTGAATAACATTTTAAGTGCCAACCACTGTTGCTCGCCCCCATCATGGTTTTGCCACCACATTTTAGTTTCCATTCAACCACTTCTACCTCCAACACCTTAGCCATTAGCTCCTAGTCACATGGGCGACTAGTGCCCAGGCTAGGGGCCTTAAAAATTTGGTTTTTTATAACTTAAGAAGAATTAGAAAAATCAAGATAAATTTTTCATCAATTATAAAATTTTGGAAAACAAGATATCATTGGAAAGCTACTTCTGAGTACTATCCAATGGTGTAGGTATTTTCTTCAAATTTTTCTTTTGATGCATTCTATATCATTTCAATGTTAGATGTGTTTTTTTCACTCTCAATATCATAAATTTTGACTAGTTTCTTTGTTTTTATAATTCTAGAGGTGCTAGGGTACTCTTTCAAAGCTCTTCATAACCATCCATGCACCTTTCCAAATTTTATTTAGGCGCATTTTATTTAATTTTTTTGGTTTTCACATTCTAGTGAATTACTTGGATGCTTTAGCTCTTGGAAACTTTTTGTTTCCATGGGATTTCATGTTTTAGGCTATTCTACATGTATTTCTAACTTTCTGTCCTATTTGGGTATTTTGAGCATATTTTGACTATAACAAATATTTTCTAGAGGAACTAAGAAAAAGTGCCACTCTTGTACATATTTTTTGGGGATTTTTCACATCCTATTGTGCCTTTTGTACTTGCACTACATTATAAAGTGCCATGGAAGGGTTGTGTAGTTCCTTTTTCGCCATAGAACATTTTTCAAGTGAGTATTCCTTCCATGACAACATCAAATCCCAATGATTCTTTCCCCATGTGTGTGTGCCTTGTTTGCACGCCATTTTTCAATTGTAGGTACTTTAATGTGCATGTTCAAATGTTCTTGGTTCTCCTTCATGCACTTTTTGGTGATACATAGTTTAAGTGGAACTATCTTGGCTCTCCCATTTCCACATTATGGGGGGAACTCCTATTGTTAGTGCTAATGCTTCCTTGGTTTCATTTTTTGGAGTGATCCATGTATCTAGTTCTTGTTCCTATGTACTAGGCCGATGCAGTAGTTGGTTACCCATGCATTTTAGTCAGATAGAGAAATTACCATATGGAATCTCCTGGATTCCTATTTCTATAGGTGGCCAAGTCCATTATTTACTTGATCAGTGTTCTTCAGACTATTGTTACATATATTTTTGAATTGCTTTTTTGCAGTGGTTGAGTAGTATCATTAGGGTCACTCATGCAAATTCATGTTTCATTATATATCTTCAACTTTTAGATGTTTACCTTTGTTTTCCACATGATTCAAGTGGTGTTGTTTGGGGAGTCACTCATGTAGAATCTTATCTTCTTGATCTTGATGAATCACTTTTTTTAGAGGAGATTCTTCATTACAACATTATAATAGTCATCATTTGATAGTTTTCTACCACTTCTTCATGCTTCAAATATGTCATTCATGTTCCTATTCTTTTTTGGGACATTATTTTGAAAGATTCTTAATCCTTCATTCACCTTTCGATCTTTTGGAGAGGAGCTTTTCCAATGATGCTGTCTCCTATTTTCTCTAGTTGTGAGAGATTATATTTTTCGTACATGGGTACATCATTAGGTCTTTTTTGTTGGGACCCACCATGCATTCTTTTCTTTTTATGTATTTTATTTTTAGGGTTTCTAGCTACTCCCTAAGTTTTCACTTAAGGGGGTGTTAGAGTAATAATGCATTAATTAATTAATTATTAGGTTAATTTCATATCATACACTTAAGCTAAACCTAGGAGTGCTTTTTTCTATTAATTAGAATGAGCTATCATTAGATAATTTTGTCTCATCACATAGGATGGTGACACTCGTCATGATCTAACCACTTTATCATTTAGGGTTTTCTCTTATAAGCACTCTCCTTCATTATACCATCTCTTGAAAAATCTTGAAGCTTTTCATTCTTAATTTTTTGTATTTGAGGATATAGTAGATTATTGTTTGATGCTCTCTTGTTGTTTGATATTGCATTTCATGTTTCTCATAATTCTAATTTTTTTTGGTAAAAAATGTTCTATTTTATAGGAATAGAACTCACATCTAACTTGGGTTAACCCCCCCAAATGGATGGAAAAATTAAGATTGTCAACTAATGGATCAAAGGGTACCTAATAAATTATGTTTCTAGTTAGAAAATAGCTTGGGTCAAGTGGCTACATTTGAGAGTACATTGCAATAACACCTCCCACCATATTTCTATAATTAGGTTTCCTTTTATAGCTTTGTATGGACATAATTATCTAACTTTTGTGCATCTTGAAATCATAGAAAATAGGGTAATTGAAGGAAAAAATATGATCAATTAAAGTCAATAGATATTGGAGTCACTTAAGGACCACCTTTCAAACACTCAAAATTAGTAAAGGTTTTATGTGCATATATCAAAAACCTACTAAAAGAGTGTTTCAAGTTGAATAAATAGTTTCCTTTCAAGGTTACAACCCTATAGGGCACTGATTTCGTAAGGGATGATGAGAGATACAAGGTAAAAATGGATATTACATCATGATTTGTGGCTTCCCTCCTAGATTTAGGAGAGAAAAAGGTGATGTTGTGGGAATTAGTTTCAAAACTATTTGAGAAACATAATCTTAGAGGGCTGGAGGAAACCCTAAACATAGCAAGGCTTGGGGTTGGTATCCTAAGGCTAAGGGATATCCAGAGTGTGCATGAGGAGGGTATTGAGGTGGAATGGCTCCCATTCCTTGGAAACTTTTGCACAGTGACACTAGAGCAACATAAAGTGTTGACACACATGAGAAGTCAGTTTCTTAAGAAATTAAATAATCTAGAACCTATGGTTGACCTCTAATGGATAGTGTATTTTAATTCCACCTCTGATGTGGCATGAGGATTCCACTTAATCTTTTATATAAAATCTATATTCTTTATGTTTTTCTCTCACTTTTTGCTCTAAGGATTTTGTTTTGTTTTGGCCTCCACATATAGGGTATCTATTTTATGGGGCATTTATTTTGGTACTCAAACTAACTTTATTTTGTAAGCTTCAATGCTATTTCCATGTAAT
Organism: Sequoia sempervirens; assembly: GCA_007258455.2. NCBI lineage: Eukaryota > Viridiplantae > Streptophyta > Pinopsida > Cupressales > Cupressaceae > Sequoia > Sequoia sempervirens. The sequence goes on from VDFB02365616.1 coordinate 45,062, forward strand.
TTCATAACTTTAATATTATTAATAATATTTGAAGATTTTTTCCTTTTATCTAAGAAACCCCTATAGGTAATCTTGATTGAAGAATAAAGGAGTGAAAAAGTTGAAGCCTATATTTTATGGACCCTAAAAGAGAGAGTGTGTAGAATGACGTGAGACCAAAAAGTGGCCAAAACCACTTTTTGGTCCATCTAAGACATAACACAAGTGTGTTATCACACACTCATCTTATGGTTTGGTAGTGACCAAGCCTGGGTCAATCAATACTGAGCCATAACACACATTATTGTTGACATAAATTCAAACTTGCAAAGAGGTTGATCTCTTTTGAACTTAGCTTCTCACCTATCCAATAACAAACCATGAGTGAGAAAAAGTGACACTATAAAATTGATCAAGTCATCATGAAAATTCAACCACAATTTCCATGAGATCATGGAGGTAGGTTTTATTATTTTTATAGTATAAAAACTAAATTAAATAACAACTTAGGAATAATTTTGATTCAATTTCATTTAATTTTTAAGAATTGAAAATCCCTCACCAGTTCCCAGAAATGTTAGTCCACCAATTCATGAAAAACTTGGTGAAGGACAACCTTAGCAAATCCTCCAAAAAAATCCTTGACATTCTCTTGAGATACAAGAAAGCCTCCTAGGTAAAAGTTAAAATAATATAAAATAACTTCAAATATTGATTAAGTTAAAGTTCATCACGGAATAATTGAGTAAATGCCAATAAATCATCATGTGGTCAAAATGGATAAACACTTAACAATCGCAGGTATTCTTTCAGTAAAGTAAATATTTATGGTGGTATGTTGTTCGTGATCGCGGGTTATCCGGTGGTAAAAAGATAAATAAAGAAGGAAGGAGAGGAGGGAAAGTGGGAGGGAAGAGAAGTGGAGAGGTCGGGGAAGACAAATCGGGGTTAGAGATAAAATTAGGGGAGGTCGTTAGAGATAGAGGATAGGAGGGAAATATGGAGATATAGTCCAATATATATTGTAAGTATTGAAATTAAAAATAAGAGATTAAAAACATGAAATATAAAATAAAAATCAAATCTATATCCTATTTACCAATCTCATGTTGTAAACCTCATACAAGAATGATGTTTCTTTGCCTTTGGATGTGAATGAGAATAAAAAAATATAATACTGATCTGATCACTTGAGGAAAACTTTAGTGGCGAATCTTCACCAATTAGTGAATTCTAGAAATCGGCCAAGTTGAAATTAGCAAATTAATCACACCCAACAGGGTGTTCAAATCACCTAGATTTTACGAATTATTGGTCCAATGCATGCCCATTCACCAAAGATTTTTTTATGATGCATATTTAAGAAAAAAAATTGCCATAACAAACTACACGTTTTAAATAGACCAATTAATATTTTCCCCTGAAATATTGGAAGCATGTAATAAAACACCTACTTACTTGCCAATACTATTAAAACAACATTGTACCAGACCCATTTTTCCAATTCAAATTTACAAATAGTTGCTTGTGAAGTCCCAATTCACTAATTAAAATTTATAAATAGTTGCTTATGAGGATCTATTTTGCCAATAACATTAAAAAATAATTACATTTGAGGACACATTTTGCCTTGAAATTTACAACTTATCATTGTATAAGCACACGAGATTCACCAAATTTTTAATATACCATTTAAAAATCCTGTGGAATTCACCAAATATGGATTGATATAAATACAATTGAATTTGTCATTTATTCTTACACATTTTGTTCAGTTTTGAGATTCTCAATTCGGAAGTCAGTGAAAGCCAAAAATGTTGACTTAAAGGTGAGTGATCATTTCTTCATAGTGTTATTAGTAATAAGATTTCTTTATGTCTTTTCCATTCTTGCTTCAATCTTAAAGATGATATTGAGTAGCGAATGGGATATGTATTCTCTATCCTTAAACAATAAGAAATTTTTTTCTAGCTTTTATTCGAAGTGAGAGATCACTATGTTGAGTAGCAAGGGTAAGACTCCTCGGGGTGGTGAAGGGACTAGGAGGCCATCAAAATGCCCAAAATGTAGAGGTACCATATAGTCTTACTTTGGAATTAGCAATGCTTCTGATCAATCAGATCAGGATGGAGCTACATCATCAACTCTTCCACCAAATATTAATGAAGAAGGAATTCACAATACCTCACCACCACCGGAAGGTCAAGGTGAGATTGTCACTGAGTTAAATCAAAATGTATCAAATGAGGATGGTAATACTATAGAAGATGTTCCAAGGGGTGCCCTGGTTACCCAGAATGAGATAATTGACTTGGATTAGGATGATGTTGATAGCAAGAAAAGAAAAGGAAAATAAAAAATGGGGCACAAGTGGGAAATGACAAGTAATTTTCAACTTGGTTGGTTTTCAAAGTACCCATTCATTATACCAGTGGGGAAAGCAAACAATCTTTAAAGTGCAATAGAATGCATGTGTACGATTTGTAGTTGGAAATGTAGAAGAGAGAAGAAGTTGTAGCTAGAGCTTGACACTATAGAAAAGCATATCAGTAAATTTTATGAAAAACAAATCATAGATAGAAAGGAAAAATTAGTCATATGATGGAAATCAAAGGAAGATTGTCTTCATGTTAAGTATGTCATGAAATATGAAGAGCATAAGCAAAGAATTCCGAAGCTTGTTGCATGTTAAGGTACTCTTGAGGCTCAATTTGGAAAAGAAATGGATGGAGCAAATCTATCAAAACCTGTTCAGATGAGTGTTGTTTTTCACATTTTGTCCAAACGGTGTCCTATAATAGACTACCCAAAATATTCTAATTTATTATCTTTTGTGGGTGTTCCTCACTTTCCCTTCTCACATTGGTCATTAAATGTTGGATGGGAATGGGAAAATTATCTTGCTACA